>MU710910.1:10924-101313 GCA_026770625.1 Nicotiana glauca | reverse complement strand
GGGGGGGGGGGGGGGGGGATCTACCGGAATTCAAATCTGTAGTCCCAAAGTAAACTTACATAGGGATCTCATAGTCCCAAAGTAAACACCCAATAGCAACACGAAGAATATTCAATTCTGTCCAAATTCTATTCCAAGGTAAACAAGTATTTACAACCTAGCATGCTGCACCGAATTCAGATAGAGAAGTTGAGAAAGTAAAGTTTTTCAGTCAATTAGGCATGCTTCCCTAAGCTAACAGTAGGATTAAATTGCAGATAGCATAAATAGGAAAGAAAAAAATCAGTTATAGTTACTTAATGAAAATAGGATTTTCAAGAATTAGCACATGTAAGCACTCGTCACCTCACGTACAAAGAATTTCATATATCAATAATACCAAATATTAAGGGGAGTTCCTCACACAAGGTTAGGCAAGCCACTTACCTCGAACCCAATCAACTCAATACAACATTCTTGCCACGAGAATGTAAATATAACTTCAAGTAACTAATTCAACTAATTAATTCGAAGCTTATACGCAAAATTAAGAAAATCGCCCAAAAGTCCCCTGGCCCCACATATTGGAATCGGTTAAAATTTACTAATTCGAAATCCTCACATTCCCATGAGTTCATATATACAGAAAGTTACTCTAATCCGATATCAAAATCTTGATCAAAACTCCAAAATTAGGCCTAAGAACATTTCTCAACCTTTTCCTTATTTTTCATCCAAATACCGTTATTAAATGTTAAAACTAACAGTAGATTAATGTAATACAACTAGAAAGGGATTTGAAATCTTGCCCTCTGATTTCCTTTTCAAAACCCCCCAAAATCTACCTCCACCGAGCTCCAATTCGATATTCCAACTTATGAACTAAAACCCTTGATTTTCTCTTCTTTTTTTCTACCCAATGGTATCCACTTGTGCAACCATGGGACCGCAGCTGTGGTCCCACTTCTGTGGAAAATAAATTGCACCTACAATAATTCATTGAAGCCTAGACTTCCGCACATGCGACCAACTTACTGCATATGTGGTCTCACATGTGCGTGCACCCTTCCGCACCTGTAGCTTCTCGCTTTCCCTCATCTGGTCACATCTGTGGCAGAGAGCAAGCTTTTACAGTTCTGCACCTGCGGTCCCCATTCAACAGGTTCGGTTATGACAGTAATTCAGCAGCTTCAACTGCACAGTCTAACTTCCAACTTTCCGTCAACCATCTGGAATTATCTCGAGGCACCCGGGGCATCAACCAAAAGTAAAAAACAAGTCACATACCACTATTCAAACTTGTACCAATCTTCGAAACACTCAAAACAACATCTAATCATCAAAACACCCTCTGATTCAAGCCTAAGGATTCCAAAACTTCCGAATTCTGCATTTGACCAAAAAGTCTATCAAATCTCGGCCGAATGACCTAAAATTTACACACACGTCACGTTCAACACTATAGAGCTACTCCAACTCTCAGAATTCCATTCCGAACCCTAGATCAAAATCTCACTATCAAACCGAAAACTTCAAAAATTCAATTTTCAACATTTCAAGCCTAAAAAAACTACAGACCTTCAAAACACAATCCCAACACGCCCCTAAGCTCGAAATCACCTAAGAGAGCTAACAGAACCAAAGAAATTCCATTCTGAAGCCGTCTTCAGACTAGTCCGACTATGGTCCAAATTTAAAAACTCAAACTCTCATTTAGGGACTAAGAGTCCCAAAACTCCCTGAAACTCCAAATAAATCCTCTCGGCAACTCAAACTAGCAAAAACAAACAAGAGGAATGCAGTTAATAGGGGATCGAGGTGTTAATTCTTAAAATGACCAGCCGGGTCGTTACACCTCCGGGTTGGAAACTCCAAACTCGTACGCCCTCAATAAGGCAATAAAAGTTTACATGAAACGGCTCCTGAGCGAGGAAATTTTTGATGACTCGGGGACTGCTGCCAAATGCCATACCCATCGACTTATCTAAAACCCGAGGCCATAAGACACCAAGTAGGCAGCCTCGATCTCGTAAGACCTATAAAAGGCAACAAAAATATTTGTAAGACCTCAAGAAAGGCATGAACCACAGCTGTATCAATTAAATATATTTGTATGACCTCGAGCAAGGCGTGATCCAAACGTGCAACAAGGAACAATATCTATATGACCTCAAGGAAGGGATGAACCAATCTTGTACCAAGTAACTAAAACTGGAAGACCTCAAGTAAGGCATGTAAAAATTTGTAAGACCTTATAAAAGTCATAAACACGATCTTAAAGTTAAGGCTATATATCAAACTTGCAAGACCCCTAAAAAGATATACCATCGATATAGACGCCGAAACTACTTCACTCGTCAATAGAAAGGCACCGGCAAAACATAATGACCACGGTCACAAGGCTGTACCAGCCAAACTAACGCGACTCGAGGATGCCCGACCGTCACTATAAAAATCATAGGCCTTTAATTACCTCGAAAGTAATTCAAAAAGGACTGGTTAAACAGGCTACCCTCGACATAGGTAAATAGCTTCAACCATGTCAGCTCCAAACTATAGGCTTCGAGATACTCAGCCACCGAGCCAATACCTCATGAGGTGCTTGATCATCTCTATATAACTACTCATAATTAGGCTTCTACCAAACCGTCGAAGACGCAGGCAAAACAAAAATCTCAAAATGTCCTTAATGAGGGAAAAATAAAGCTTGTATTAGAGGTCGTACCAACTCAATGCATAAGAGCTACTATCACCAGACCATATTAGAGGTCATACCGACCGAACGCATAAGAGCCACTGTCGCTAGCCTATATAAAAGGTCGTAACGACCAAATGCATCAGAGCCTACGGCCAGATCAATAAGCCCGAGGGCCGTATTGTAAATCTAAGGGTTCTTTAACTAGAAGACCAATTAATCTTGCTAGTGACTAACAAACATTGAGGCAAAGGGAAGTACATAAAAAATTAAGTCGCAAGTCATCCTTTTGTACTAAAAATACAAATTTCCATTTACATTATTGGCACTATATACAAAATCAAAAAAGTAAAACCAATATGCGTCCCCCTCAGGGACTATGGCCCATCGGTCTCTTTCTCACTATCTTCGGCATCATACAGAAGGAACTTAGTATCATATTCGTCTGCCTTTGCTAGATTTGTCTCTTCTGAGAGATTAAAACCCCTAGAGTGTATCTTCTCGAGGGTTTACCTTCAAGATTTGCACCGAGCATACTCCTAGCTCCCGCCTTCACGATCAAAAACCCCTCTCAGTTTAGCTTGGGCATCGACAGTATTCTTTAAATTAATGACCACTTTCTTATCAGCCTTAGTTCGGACCTCTTCGGCTTTGGCTCGGTCATCCATAACTTCGGCCTTCATCATCAGAAGCTCAGACTCGAGCCTTGGGAGCATGTCCGTTCGGGCCGAGCTGCTCTCATGAGTGTTGTAAAGTTGTACTTCAAGGGTAGAAGCCTTGACCAAAGCATCTTTGTTAGCCGCAATATGAGCGTCCACCTGAGCCTTTAACTCATCACACTCATGCTTGGCCTGAAAAACTTTGCTCTAAAGGTGTTCTAGGCCGTCCATCTTCTTGTGCAACTAATATAAAGAAAACATTAGCATCAAGAGCTATAAGAAGGAACAGGCACTTCCTTGGAACAAAGATTACTTGCTCCTTCAGGTAGTTTTCATAATTCAGGCTTCGACTTGTCTCATATAGTAAGTGTGACAACTCAACTTCCCTTTCATCACAAAGAAGGCTAAGGGTTTTCTCCATGTCCAAAGCTTTCTGCAAACAGGCTTCACGACGAAGTAGCTCGGACTTGAGTTTGTCAAAGGCCTACGAAAAGGAAGATCAATAAGAAAGTGAATGGAAGAAACTGAAAATGCCTTTGCCAAAACTCACCAAAGAATAGAGCCGCTGAGCTTCATCGAAGGCCGAGCGCACATCTACTAGTCCTGGTCTCTCAGCCCCAGAAGAGCCAATCCCGGTTAAGAGCATCTTTCTTAGCTGTAGCATGATCTCGGGTGCAGCAGGCTTAGCCAATTCATGCTATCCAAGCCCCCGGCCTGGACTCGTCTTGCTATAACCATCGTCGCCCTACAAAGTCCCTTCTTTCTTATTATTATCATTCCTTAGCCCAAAAGCTAGCAATCTTTCGCCATCTCCGATAGGGCACCGTTTCGCCGCAAAAGACTCACTGAAGCCTACAATAATGGAGTTAGTACGCACGAAAGGAAAGCTACTCAGAATAGTGGGATCTTCAATAGAGGAAAGGATAACCAATATATATATAGAGAAAGCGGTAACTATCCACTTGCCTCACATGCCAATTAGAAATACTGAATAATCCATTACCACTTTGGGAGGATATATCAGCAAGATCACCTCAGTCATTTCATAATAATCTCATGCAATTAATGCTGTCATATGTCATTTTAGGGATCAAAACCCCCGCATTAACAAATCTCAAGATGATACCCGATCTCGAGGACCTCTGCCAAAAGAAGATAAGCTCTAAGGAGCCCTTTATATCATAATAAGCCTCGAGATGGTAACCGATCTTTAGGACCTCTGCCAAAAAGAAGATAGGCTCTATGGAGCCATTTATATCATTATAAACCTTGAGATGGTACCTAATATTGAGGACCTCTACCAAAAAGAAGATAGGATTTGAGGATCCATTTATATCATTATAAGTCTTGAGATGGCACCCAATCTCGAGGACCTATGCCAAGAAGAATATAGGCTTTAAGGAGCAATTTATATCATTATAAGCCTCAAGATGGTACCCGATCTCGAGGACTTTTGTCAAAGAGAAGATATGATCTAAGGATCCATTAATATCATTACAAGCCTTGAGATGGTACCCGATCATGAGGATTTCTATCAAAAAGAAGATAAGCTCTAGAATCTACTCACACGGGCCTGACCTTAAGGTGGTACCCTACCTCGGGGATTTCTCCTATTAAAAATGCGAGTTATCTACCCGATCCTCTTGTCCTCGAGCTGCCTGAGTTCAAGCCAATTCATACTCAGAGACTACTAATAAAGTCTTAGGGCTATTTTTTTCCTTCGGATCAAAGTTAAACGCCCTCTCAGTTACTTTAATATAGGGGCAATCCGAGTCTAGTCGTGCTCCATTCGGGATCTATCTATAACACCTTAAGGCTATCTTCGCTCTAATTTTGAAACAAGTTTTTAAGTCACCCGAGCTTGAGTGAACTCTCACACGGGGACTGCCTTCGAAAGCCTACGGGATATCTTTAGTCTCAGACATCAAAGAGAATCCCCCCTTCGAGGACCATTGACATCCAAGAGGTCTCAAAGGCAACATTTCATCCTGAAAATTTGGAGCCCTGGTCTTATTCAACTCGAAGTCGTGGTCTCAATGGCCTAAGCTCATATTAATTCTATCTAGGCCCAGTCCGAGGAATGACAAAGGGCTCTATAAGATATCATATTAAACGATCAAGGACCCAGGAAATTCTTACACCCGGTCCGGTCGATAGAGTCATGTACTCATATTCGTAGAAAACGCATATAAAAAGAAGTATAGCATAAATTAGAGGCAAATTGAAGAAACATCTTTATATTCATAAATGATTATTACAAAAAGCCCATGAAAGGACCTTACACATGATTACAAATCCCACGAAGTGTCCTTACACAAAAACAAAGAAACAAAAGTAGCAGCTAAAAGTCTAATCTACTCTCAGGGGAATATCTTCGGGAGCAATGCCTTCGAGAACCGTTTTCTTCGGGGATTCATCTCAGCCTTCCCAAAGACTTCTTCAAGGATGAGAAAGAAGGAGAAGTAAAAGATGAAGAAAAAGCAGAAAAAGACGTTACAACCGCGCCACTATTGTTAAGCCAATTCTTGAGACGTTACACCGGTGCGGGATGCAATAGTCAATAGATGGTACAACCGCACTTCGCGGAAAGAAAAAGGAGCGAGGTGCTTCACGGGGTTAATTAGGGGAGATGTGTAGAAGTTCATGGTCCACAAACCATTTAATGATAAGATAATTTGATATTTATCTCTCATTACCTCGGGCCAACAACAACAACAAATCAGTACAATCTCGCTCAGGAAGGGAATGCTCTAGAAAAAGGCCATGGCATAATTGATGATAACACTTCCATCTAGCCTTAAGGCCACGAGCCTCAAACATGGGAAATAATGATGGATGAGGATGAAGAGAAGGAAAGGGTAAAAAGTTGTTGAAGAACATTCGAATGAAGTGTTTGTTCAAGAAGGCTTCCATTTATAGAAATGGTGGCAGCGTAATCAATCATTTTGGGAACTGGACCGATGGCGATATTATAACTTTTTGGAATATGACACGGCGGTACCTTAAATGGCTCTGGAAAGATGAACCAATGGGATGCCTTAGTTATCAATTATCATAAAGGCTTACGTCATAAGTATGACATCATCACGGGAAGTTCGAAGAGATAGATATCAAAGTCATTTCTTATCATTTCACACTAAGAAATGTGGGGACTATCTACATACGGTAAAATGGGAGGGTCCAATTTTCAATCATTACATTGCCTCATAAGCATTTTTCCAAAGGCTCGAGGCTATGGTCGGGATTCACACCCGAGGGGTTATCAGCATCTGACCTCAGGGAAATGCAGATAGATGATTATGGTGAAAAAAATCAAAAAGTTCCCAAATCGTGTACCTAGAGCTCACAAAGTCTAGTGGGTTAGTTCATACCTGAATCAAGGCATTAAATGGTTTTACCAGCCCCATATCTTTGTAATAAATAATTTTGTACTATGTTGGGATTCACCCTAATATATAAAAGGGATCCTTGTCATTTTGTAAGACATCTAATACTCACTGTTGAATACATAAAAACATTCTCTCTGCTCTTTAACTTAACATGTTCTCTCATTCTTATTACTTACATTTATTGCTTATATCAATTCTGTTCTATTTATTATTCTTCATTTATTGCTCATCGTTGATATTAAATAGCCGAAATCATAACTCTCATAATTGTTAATCCTCCCTTGATTTCCCTTAGCCGAGCATCCGGCTCGACCTCAAGGCTTGTATACGCCAACTCGAGGCCCTGATTTCCAGCCCTTCAGTTTGGCCATTATACTATCTACAAGCTATAATCTCATTTTCTAATATCTTACCTAGCTTCGATTTCCTAAACAACTAGAATAAAAATATATCGCGTATTTGTTTAACCAAAAAATCAAATCTAATTATAATTACCATTTTCAAGGTAATCAGTTTGCACTACTTGTACTATGTGAAAAGGCGTATACATGAGGTGACGAGTGTATGATTGGACTTGTTTGTTTTAATTGACCTGAATAGACCCTTAGGTTATTAATAACCTTGACTTGAAGTTGTTATTATTATTAAGCTCATTCATTGTTGATTTACTTCCTGTACTCTTTGTGTTAATATTGTTATTTTTGAACACATTGTTTTTTAGTCGTGGGCTCTGTCTTGATGGGTGGCATATGGACATGTGTGCGATTGAGTGTTATGTTGTGATTGAGATTCGTATGTGTGAGTCCCATGAAATATTTTAACTATAAACCCAAAAGCTCGTAGTGCAAAATTAGGAATATGTGCTAGAAATGTGTAAAATTCTTCTCGCCGCGGTTCGGACCCTTTTGGACTAAGCTATGCAGTAAAAAGTCAAGAAATTATTTTTTCTAGAAAAGTGCAATTCTGCGGTAGCGAATGCAATTACATATCAAGTATGCGGACCACATTTCGACCCCAGAGTGAGTCACTGCATTGGCCAAATTTGAAGTCAACTATACGGTCAATTATGTGATCGCATAACCAAAATGCAAACCACATAGTCGTCACATAATTGCCTAGGGATTTTGTGAAGGCCAGTTCTGCGGTGCGTTATGCGACCGCAGAATGTAAATGCGGACAACTTTTCTACCACAAACCCAGTCAGTGTGCTCAATTTTTGGGAGCGTTTTTGCGGTCTATTCTGCGAACCGCATTTCGACTTTGCGATCTTAAATGCAACCGCAAATTTTACTTGGGCTCCTATTTTCTAAATTTTAAAATCTTATCCTCCCCCCAATAAAAACACTACAATAGGCCATTTTCTGTTATTTTTTCACAACATAAAGAGAGAGAGAAGGAGTTATAGAGTGAGAAGGAGTTACATTCATCAAGCTCTCTCTAAATCCATGCCGAACTCATTGAAGATTGTTAATCCAGGCTACTAGGTCTTCATCCTAATTGGTAATTAACTGTACCGTCAATAATAATTTCAGACATTTCCTAGAAAAGTTGCATGCATAAGTAACAATGGGGTATGGAAAGATTGTGAATTTAAAAGATTGTAATTGGGGTTGGTAATTAACTGTACCCTCATTAATAATTTCAGACATTTCCTAGAAAAGTTGCATGCATAAGTAACAATGGGGTATGGAAAGATTGTGAATTTGAAAGATTGTAATTGGGGTAGAAAGTTATGATATCTCTCACAAAAGGAACCAAAAATAACACCTAGTGCTTGACAATATGCTCAAATGAGCTAGAATCTTAGCCGCATCTCTAATTCTTGGCTAAATTCACCGCTCTCATAAAATAGATCGAAGTTGCTAGGGAATTATGGAAATTATTGTTAGGAATTAATGGAGACACCATTGAGGTATGTATGGCTAACCCTTTTCTTTTAGTTTTGAATTCTTAGTGTTCAAATGGTTGGCGTGATATTCGAAATTGATTCTACTTGATTGATTGCATTAATGTGTTGGAGACGGACTTTCGTTCTATATTGTTCTATGTGTTTATTTGAATTCATGATAATTGATAAAGTGATCATGTCTTTCAAGTGTTCGTTATTTCCTTAAGAATGTTCATGCCTTATATGATAGCCCTTGACAAATGAATGATGGAATTACATGAACAAATTAACGACGGGAAGCCTTGTGTTGTGTTGATGAATCTAAGTGCCAAGGATCAAATAAATGAAAAGATGTGCTGCACCCAGTGTGAGAAAAAGATGGAAGTAAATGGGAACTAAAGAGTAATTAAAAGAGGTTATGCCCCAAGTGAGATGGCATAGCCGATCGGGCCGAGATCGAATGCCATGTTGTACACATGGTAACATTTATATTGGTTCTGAAACATTAATGTGAATATGGATATGTCTCACTTGAGATGGTTTAGTCGGTTGGGCCGAGACTGGACTCCGTGTTAAAAACCCCATGGTAGTATTGTATTTTAAAGATATGGTATTTGGCAGTAAAGAATATTAACCTAAAATAATGGAAAGACATAATCGAAAATCATGTGAAACTTATTTGGTGCTCCTCCTTGAATTTCTGTGATATAGTCGTTGATGATGTAACAGTCTTCCATTGGTTCATTGTTCATCCTGTTAAGAATTGTGTTTCCCATACATACTAGTAATATTCGACACTACTGATGTCCCTTTTGCCAGGGGCGCTACATCTTTGAATGGATGTAGGTGGTTCCATTGCTGATAGTGTCGATCGCAGATAGTGGTGCACCCTTGTTCCCATCACAGATGTCTCAGTGAGCCCCCATTCCTCCCAGGGGTTTGCAACTCTTCTTTGTGTAAGTTATTACATTTTGAGGTATGGCCGGGGCCTTGTCGCCGAAATCATCATTTTGTTCTCTTGTATCTTTAGAGGCTCCGTAGACGTTTCTGTGGATCATATATGGGTGCCAGGGTGGTCCTAGAATCATGTTGTGTTTTGAAACTTTTCATTTTAGACTGTCAACTGTATGTACTTTTGGGAACTAAACTATGGCAAGTACTAAACTATAATTGTATGGAAATCTTGGTAGTTTAAACTAAGGCATAATGTTGTGTTATAAAATAAGACGTCCATGATCAAATGTACAACCCCCTTCATCCTTTAATCTCATTAAACGGAATGGGGTCCCGTGATCTTATTGAGATAGGTAGGAAGTGTTCAGGTAAGGCTTGATCGATCATGTTTCCTCGGTCGTGCACTGGTCGCGCTCCCTGAGGTCGGGGCGCGACAAACTTGGTATCGGAGCCTAAGGTTTTAAAGCGACCTAAGATGTCTCGGAGCCGTGTCTAGTAGAGCCCTTCTTATCGCTGTGTTGTCGACCAAATCTATAAAAGGGAGGTTGCTCTAACATTTAGGAATCATACTCTTCATTAAGTTCCTTATCGTGCGATGGAGCGGTATGTGAGATTTCTTTCCTCTAACTCATGCATTGTTCTATCTTTCAGTAAATGGCACCGAAGAAGAAAGCGAGATATGGCAATAAAGCCAATGCCCCCTTGGGAGTGGCTGATGAATCTTTACATGATGCTTTAGTGGAGGGCAACCGCCCTACTACCACTTAGCCTGGTTCTTCCACTCTAGAGTAGACTGCCCAAGTTCCTACACCTATGGAGGTTACCACCATCTCTAAAGTCCACCCCTATCCCCAGCTTCTGGTACCAGTATTTCAGATGGGGACCTTAGCGGAGCTATTCAGATGCTGACTCAGTTAGTGGCTTCCCAACTACAGAGGTCAACTGCTGCAACCACCTCATTTAGCCCACAAGGGGATTCTTCCAGTTCTAGAGTAAACAGGTTCCTTCAGTTGGACCCTCCGATGTGCAATGGTACTGACCCCGGAGTAGACCGTCAGGATTTCATTGATGAGATGTATAAGCCCTTCTGAGTTATGCAAGCTACCGATACATAGGGAGTGGAGTTGGCATCCTATCGTCTGAAAGGGGTGGCATATTCCGGGTTCTAGATATGGGAGGACTCCCATGATGAGGGGAGCCCTCCGGTAAGATGGAGTGAGTGTGCGGATGACTTCATAGACAATTTCCTACCTCCCGAGACTAAGGCAGCCCATGCTGCAGAGTTTGAGACTCCCAAGCAAGGTAGCAGGAGTGTGTGGGAGTATCATATGGAGTTCGTGTGCCTGTCAAAGTATGTTCTTCACATGATGCTGACTGTGGAGGCTATGGTGCGTTGATTTGTGCAGGGCCTTAGCTCCTTGGTTATTAATGAGACTGCCACAACCACTCTAAATTCCGACATGAATTATGGAAGAATGGTAGCCTTCGCCCAAGCTATCAAGGCTTAAAAATTAAAGCACATGATCAAACGAGAAGGAAATAACAGGGCTCGATCAGTAGGCCAACTTGCATATTTATTTGGAGGCGAGGGATCAACGATACGGAGAAGAACATCAGGGCCATCCTAGTCTTATGCTTAATCTTCAGCCAGTGCCTCACCATCAGGGTACAGTCCGCAGTAGTTGAGTCACTTTAGGCCCAGCTAGAATAGCACGGGGCCCCATCATTAGGGCCGATCGGGTGGGAGACCCCAATAGCAGAGGGCCCCATGCCCTGAATGTGGGAGAGTACTTTAGGGAGTCTGCTACCTAGACATGCCAGTATGCTATGGATACAGGTTGAGAGGCCATACTTAGAGGGACTGTCGTGCGTCCCACCAGGGAGCGGGCAGGGGTACAGCTCGTCATCCAGTCCTACAGCTGCCACATCTTCCGCGCACCGTCCAACTCGAGGCTCTCCAGCACCCACTGGGTGGGGTGCAACTAGGGGTGGTACACAGGGTTCGAGGGGACCCAGCCTGTTTTATGCTATAAGTGGTCGTTAGAGTACAAAGGCCTCCCCAGATATTGTCACAGCTTCCTAACCTTGAATTTATGCCAATTGTGAATGAATTTCCTGATGTGTTTTTCGAATGAGCTCCCTGGGATCCCTCCGGATAGGGAGATTGATTTTGGAATTGATGTGATGCCATGCACCCAATCTATATGTACAGCTCGTCATCCAGTCCTACAGCTGCCACATCTTCCGCGCACCGTCCAACTCGAGGCTCTCCAGCACCCACTGGGTGGGGTGCAACTAGGGGTGGTACACAGGGTTCGAGGGGACCCAGCCTGTTTTATGCTATAAGTGGTCGTTAGAGTACAAAGGCCTCCCCAGATATTGTCACAGCTTCCTAACCTTGAATTTATGCCAATTGTGAATGAATTTCCTGATGTGTTTTTCGAATGAGCTCCCTGGGATCCCTCCGGATAGGGAGATTGATTTTGGAATTGATGTGATGCCATGCACCCAATCTATATGTACAGCTCGTCATCCAGTCCTACAGCTGCCACATCTTCCGCGCACCGTCCAACTCGAGGCTCTCCAGCACCCACTGGGTGGGGTGCAACTAGGGGTGGTACACAGGGTTCGAGGGGACCCAGCCTGTTTTATGCTATAAGTGGTCGTTAGAGTACAAAGGCCTCCCCAGATATTGTCACAGCTTCCTAACCTTGAATTTATGCCAATTGTGAATGAATTTCCCGATGTGTTTTTCGAATGAGCTCCCTGGGATCCCTCCGGATAGGGAGATTGATTTTGGAATTGATGTGATGCCATGCACCCAATCTATATGTATTCGACCATATAGAATGGCACCGACAGAACTGAAGGAGCTGAAGGAACAACTGAATGATCTTTTAGAGAAGGGTTTAATGCGACCGAGTGTGTCATCTTGGGGTGCTCCGGTTCTCATTGTCAGAAAGAAGAATGGGTCACTTCAAATGTGTATTGACTATCGGCAACTCAATAAGGTCACAATAAAAAATAAGTACCCATTGCAAAGGATATATGACTTGTTTGATCAATTGTGAGGTGCTTCATGTTTGTCACTTACAATCCGGATATAACCAATTGAAGATAAGGGAGCGGGATATTCCAAAAACAGCTTTCAAAACTCGGTACGGGCATTTTGAATTTCTGGTGATGTCTTTCAGGCTAAAAAATGGTCCGATAGCATTCATGGATCTTATGAATCGGATCTTTAAGCCTTTTATATGCTCCTTTGTGATCATGTTCATCAACAATATTCTGATGTATTCCCAAAGTCGGGAGGACCATGCTGTCCATCTAAGGGCGATTCTGCACACTCTGCAGCAACATTTGTTGTATGCAAAGTTTTTGAAATGTGAATTTTTGCTTGAATCTATCGCTTTTTTGGGTCACGTCATCTCCTGAGAAGGAATTATGGTTTATCCTCAAAAGATTGCAATAGTGTAGAATTGGCCCAGGCCTACCACTCCAATAGAGATTCGCAGGTTCTTAGGTTGGGCTAGGTACTATAGATGATTTATGGAGGGATTTTCTACTCTTGACTCTCCCTTGACTAAATTCACCCAGAAAGTAGCTAAGTTCTAGTGGTCCGATGCTTGTGAAAGGAGTTTGCATGAATTGAAATCAAGATTGACTATAGAACCAGTATTAACCCTACCAGAGGGTACAAAGGGATTTATTGTGTATTGCAATGCTTCAAGGATCAGGCTTGGGAGTGTGTTAATGCAACATGACAAGGTTATAGCCTACGCTTCTAGGCAAGTTAAGAATCATGAAATGAACTATCCAAATCATGACTTAGAGTTGGCGACAGTGATGTTCGCACTAAAGATTTGGCATCATTATCATTATGGGGTCCACGTGGATGTATTCACAGACCACAAGAGCCTTCAATAGATTTTCAAGCAAAAGGAGTTGAATCTGAGGCAGAGGAGGTAGCTACAGTTACTCAAGGACTATGACATTGATATTCCTTATCACATGGGAAAAGCTAACGATGTGGCCTATGCTCTTAGCCGGAAGTCTATGGGGAGTTTGGCTCATTTGAGGGTGGATCAGAGGCTGTTAGCCCGGGAGTTTCATCAATTGTCCAGTTTGGGAGTTCTTCTTGCAAACTCTAATGATGGAGGGGTAGTTGTGCAAAACAGGGCTGAATCATCTCTTGTGGGAGAGATGAAGGAAAAGCAATTCAACAAACCATTGTTAGTACATTTAAAAGAGTGGATTCATGAACACAAGACCATAGCTTTTTCCCTTGTTAGGGATGATGGTACCTACGGTGCCAAGGCCGCCTATGTGTTTCGAATATTGACGGTCTTCGGGAAAGAATCATGGAAGAAGCTAACACTTCTAGGTATTTCGTGTACCCCGGTTCTATAAAAATGTATCATAATATCAAGGAAGTTTATTAGTAGAATAACATTAAAAGGGATGTGGCGGACTTTGTGGCTAGATGTCCAAACTATCAGCAGGTGAAGGCCAAACACCAACGGGCCGGAAGACTGGCTCAAAGCATAGAAATTCCAATGTGGAAATGGGAGATGATCAATATGGATTTTATGGTAGGGTTGCCGCGCACTCCACACAAGTTTGACTCAATTTGAGTGATTTTTGATTGACTCACAAAATTAGCGCACTTCTTAGTCAAATCTACTTACACAGCGGAATAGTATCCTTAGTTGTATATCAAGGAAATAGTTAGGTTGGATGGTACTCTGGTCTCAATAATTTCAGATCGAGGGGCTCAGTTCACGGCCAACTTTTGAAAGAAATTTCAGCAGGGTTTGGGCACACAGGTAAATCTTAGCACGAATTTTCACCCTCAAACTGACGAGCAAGCAGAGCGTACTCTTCAGATGCTTGAGGACACATTACATGCTTGCGCCCTTGATTTTAAAAGTAGTTGGGATGATCATTTGCTACTCATAGAGTTTTCTTATAACAACATCTTCCACGTTTCTATCCAAATGGCACCATTTGAGGCACTGTATGTAGAAGATTTTGGTCTCCTATTGGGTGGTTCAATGTTGGGGAAGCTGAATTGATAGGGCCAGACCTTGTGCACCAGGCCATGGAGAAGGTTAAGATTATTATAGAAAAATTAAAGGCTGCTCAGATTCTCCAAAAGTCTTATTCGGATGTTCGCCGCAGGGATTTGGAATTCAAAGAAGACAATTGGGTATTCTTGAAGGTTTCCCCCATGAAGGGTATCATGCGGTTCAGGAAGAAAGGGAAATTAAGCCCGAGATATGTCGGACCGTACAGGATCATCCAGCAAATTGGTCAGGTGGCATGCAAGCTCGAGTTGACACCCGAGATGTCATTGGTACAACCAGTTTTTGATGTGTCTAAGTTGAAAAAGGTAGTGGGAGATCCGTCCACCATCATGCCAGTTGAAACTATTGAGGTCAATGAAGAGCTGTCCTATGAAGAAGTCCAGTTGCCATTCTTGACAGACAGGTCCAGAAATTGAGGAATAAGGAAATTGCCTCCGTAAAGGTGATATGGCGAAACCAACAGGTTGAGGGAGCCACCTGGGAAGCTGAGGAAGAAATGAAAAGGATGTACCCTCATTTGTTTTTATCACCATGTAATAGCTTTCCACCATTTGGTCCCTATGAAATCTGTATCTTTATTTCAATCTATGTGAAAAATTGTTCTGCTTTATCTTGGTTATATAATTGCCTATGTGTCCACGGTTAATATTATAAGGTCATGTTGTGTGTATGGATTATGTATTTGTAGTTAGGACATGTTTTCTGGGGCTCTCTGATAGATGGATAGGCTTAGATACAAAGGAAACTCTGGCAAAATTTTTAGAAATTTAGGGAGTTAGCCAAAATTTGGAGCTATTGAAATATCCTATAATTATGAGAAACTGGGAGTTCATGAGAAACTGCTACTAAAGGAACCTTGACCCTCATTCAAGGCCGAATGATCCTAAGAAGGGGAGAATGTAAGTCCCATAAAAGATTTTTACTATATACCCGAAGCTTGAAGTGCCAAAGGACCTTACACATGATTACAAAAGCCCACGAAAGGTCCTTACACAAAAACAAAGAAACAAAAGTAATAGCTAAAAGTTTAATCTACTCTCGGGGGTATATCTTCTGGAGCAATGCCTTTGAGAACCATTTTATTCAGGGTTTCATCTCGAACTTCCCAACGGCGTCTTCAAGGATGAGAAAGAAGGATAAGTAAAAGATGAAGAAAAAGCAGAAAAAGATGAAGAAGTGGCTGGGCAAAAACTTTGGTGAGCATCGGTCTTGCCAACACTACTATTGTGAAGTCACTTCTTTAGAATTTACACCAGTGCGGGATGCAATAGTTAATAGATGGTACAACCTCACTCCACGAAAAGTGAAGGGAGCGAGGCACTGCACGACAGTAATTAAGGGAGATGTGTAGAAGTTCGTGGTCCACATACCATTTAATGCGAAGATAATTTTAGGTTTCTCTCTTATTACCTCGGGCCAACAACAATAACAAATCAGTACAATCTCACTCGGGAAGGGAAAGCTCTAGAAAAAGACCATGGCACAACTGATGAGAACACTACCATGTAGCCTTAAGGCCACGGGCCTTAAACATGGGAAATAATGATGGATGAGGATGAAGAGAAGAAAGGGGTACAAGGTTATTGAAGAAAATTTGAATGATGTTTTTGTTCAAGAAGGCTTCAATTTTAAGAAAGGGTTATAGTGTAATCAATGCATTTTGGGAACTGGACTGATGGCGATATTATCACTTTGGAGAATATGACACGGCGGTACCTTGAATGGTTCTGGAAAGATGAACCGACGGGACCCCTCAGTTATCAATTATCATAAAGGCTTACGTATGAAATCATCATGAGAAGTTCGAAGAAAAGGATATCAAAGTCATTTCTTATCGTTTTACTCTAAGAAATGTAGGGACTATCTATATACGGTAAAATCGGATGGTCCAATTTTCGATCATTGTGATGCCTCGAAAGCATTTTGCCAAAGGCTCAAGGCTATGGTCAGGATTCACACCCGAGGGGCTATCAACATCTGACCTCGGGTCAATACAGACCGATGGTT
The DNA here is from genome assembly GCA_026770625.1 of Nicotiana glauca. Classification (NCBI taxonomy): domain Eukaryota; kingdom Viridiplantae; phylum Streptophyta; class Magnoliopsida; order Solanales; family Solanaceae; genus Nicotiana; species Nicotiana glauca. The sequence goes on along the minus strand of MU710910.1, from coordinate 84,655 downwards.
ATGGTGAAAAAAAGTGGGAAGTTCCCAATTCGCGTAGCTAGAGCTCGCAAAGTCTAGTGGGCTAGTTCATACCCGAATCAAGGCATTAAATGGCTGTACCAGCCCCATATCTTTGTACTAAATAATTTTGTACTATGTTGGAGTTTCCCCTAATATATAAAAGGGTTCCTTGTAATTTTGTAAGATATCTAATACTTACTATTGAATACACAAAAATATTCTCTCTGCTCTTTAACTTAACATGTTCTCTCGTTCTTATTACTTACATTTATTGCTTATATCAATTGTGTTCTATATATTGTTCATTATTTATTGCTCATCATTGATCATAAATAGCCAAAATCATAACTCTCATAATAGTTAATCCTCCCTCGATTGCCCTTAGCCAAGCATCCGGCTCGACCTCGATGCTTGTATACACCAGCTCGAGGCCCCAATTTCTAGCCCTTCGGTTTGGCCATTATACTATCTACAAGCTCTTACCTCATATTCTAATCTCTCACCTAGCATATATTTCCTAAACAAGTAGAATAGAAATAGATCACGTATTTTTAGAACCACAAAAATCAAATCTAGCTGTAATCACCATTTTCAAGGTAAACAATTTGCACTACTTGTACTTTGTGAAAAGGCGTGTACAAGAGGTGATGAGTGTATTACTGGACTTATGTGTTTTAATTAACCTGAATAGACCCTTAGGTTATTAATAACCTTGATTTGAAGTTGTTGTTATTATTAAGCTCATTCATTATTGATTTACTTCCCGTACTCTTTGTGTTAATATTGTTATTTTTGAACTAACTGTTGTTTAGTCGTGGCTATGTCTTCATTTGGCATTTGTATTTTTATTTGAGCAATGTCGTGGCATATAGGCACGTGGTGTGTGATTGATTGTTATGTTGTGATTGAGATGCGCTTGTGTGAGTCCGGTGAAAGATTTTTGCTATAAACCCGAAAGCACATAGTGGCAAATTAAGAATATGCGTTAGAAATATATAAATTTCTTCTTGCCTTGGTTCGGACCCTTTTGGACTAAGCTATGCAGTACAAAGTCAACAGATTATGTTTTCCACAAAAGTGCAACTCTGCGGTCGAGAATGCAATCACATACCAAGTATGCGGTCCGCATTTCTACCCAGAGTGAGTTAGTGTGTTGGCCAAATTTGAAGTCAACTATGCAGTCAATTATGCGATCGCATAACCAAAATGCGGACCATATACTCATCGCATAATTGCCTAGGAATTATGTGAAGGGCAGTTTTGCGGTGCATTATGCGATTGTAGAACATAAATGCGGACCGCATTTCTGCCGCAAACCCAGTCAGTGTGCCCATTTTTTGGGACCATTTTTGCAGTCCATTCTGCGGACCGCATTTCGACTATGCGATCACAAATGTGACTGCAAATCTGACTTGGGCTCTTAGTTTCTAAGTTTTAAAATCTGCCCCCCTCCCTATAAAAACACCACAATAGGCCATTTTCTGTTATTTTTTCACAACATAGAGAGAGAGAGAGAGAGAGAGAGAGAGAGAGAGAGAGAGAGAGAGAGAGAGAGAAGTAGTTCTAGAGTAAGAAGGAGTTACATTCATCAAGCTCTCTCAATCTATGCCCAAATCATTGAAGATTGTTAATTGGGACTACTAGGTGTTCATCCTAATTGGTAAGTAATTGTGCCCTCATCAATAATTTCAGACATTTATGTTAGAGTAAGTAATTAGCTAGGGGGTACATGGGTATAAGGCTAGAAATCTTGCATGCATAAGTAACAATGGGGTATGGGAAGATTGTGAATTTAAAAGATGGTAATTGGGGTAGAAAGTGATGGAATCTCTCACAAAAGGAACCAAAAATCACAATGTACACCAAGTGCTTGACAATATGCTCAAATGAGCTAGAATCTTAGTCGTATCTCTAATTCTTGGCTAAATTCATGGCTCTCATAAAATAGATTGAAGTTGCTAGGGAATTCTGAAAATTATTGTAAGGAATTAAAGGAGACTCCATTGAGGTATGTATGGATAACCCTTTTCTTTTAGTGTTGAATTCTTAGTGCTCAAATGGTTGGCATGAAATTTGTAATTGTTTCTACTTGATTGATTGCATTAATGTGTTGGGTGATGGACTTCCGTCCCACATTATTCTATGTGTTTATTTGAAATCATGATAATTGATAAAGTGATCATGTCTTTCAAGTGTTCGTTATTTCCTTAAGCATGTGCATGCCTTGTATGATAGCCCTTGACAAATGAATGATGGAATTACATGAACAAATTGACAAAGGGAAGACTTGTGTTGTGTTGATGAATCAAAGTGTGAAGTAACAAATAAATGAAAAGAGGTTTTACATCCGGTGTAGGGAAAAAATGGAAGGAAACAGGAACTAAAGAGCAATTAAATGAGGTTATGTCCCAAGTGAGATGTCTTAGCCGATCGGGTCGAGATCGGACGCCATGCCATACACATGGTGGCATTTATATTGGGTTACGGAACATTATTGTGAATATGGATATGTCTCCCTTGGGATGGCTTAGCCGGTCGGGCCGAGACAGGCCTCTGTGTTAAAAACTCCACTGTGGTATTGTATTTTAAAGATATGGTATCTGGCACTAAAGAATATTAACCTAAAAGAATGGAAATACTTAACCAAAAATCATGTGAAACTTATTTGGTGCTCCTCCTTGAATTTTTGTGATGTAGTCGTTGATGATGTAACTGTCCTCCATTCGTTCACTGTTCATCCTGTTAAGAATTGTGTTTGGCATAGATACTAGTACTATTCGACAATACTAATGTCCTTTTTGCTGGGGGTGCTACATCTTTGAAAGATTGTAGGTGGTTCCATTGCTGATAGTGCTGATCAGAGATAGTGGTGCACCATTGTTCTCTTCACAACCGTCTTGGTGAGCCCCCATTCCTCCTAGTGGTTTGCAGCTTTTCTTTGTATAAGTTATTACATTTTGAGGTATGGCCGTTGCCTTATCGCCAGCATCATTATTTTGGTCTCTTGTATCTTTAGAGGTTCCGTAGACATTTCTGTGGGTCAGTATGGGTGCCGAGGTGGTCCTAGAATCACTTTATGTTTTGACACTTTTTGTTTTAGACTGTAAACTGTATGTACTTTTGGGAACTAAACTATGGCATATACTAAACTACAACTGTATGGAAATCTTGGAATTTTAAACTATGGCTTGATATTTTGTTATAAGAAAATACATCCATGGTCAAATATACAACCCCTTTAATCCTTCAATCTCACTAAATAGAATCGGCTCCCGTAACCTTATTGAGATGGGTAGGAAGTGATTAGGTAAGGCTTGATCGATCGGGTTTCCTCGGTCGCGCGCTCGTCGCCCTCCCCGAGGTCAGGGCGTGACAGCATGTGGCAATAAAAGGGTGGCATGTGTGTTGATGCACGTGTGGCGACATAAGGGGGTACTTATGCGCGTGGTGCAAGTAAGGGAAAATAATTCATTGTGATGCACATGCGGCGATATAAGGGGGCTAAAGCGCAAGAAGCTATTTTTGAGAAATATCTTTAAAATGTGAAACTCATGTGGTGACATAAGGATGAATGTGATATTGATATGTGGCACATCAGAATGATTTTTTGGCTTTCAATGTGCTATTTTGTATCTACGCTATTACTCGATGAATTGGTTGTCAAGATGGATTTACTTACACGGAGTTATTATCTCTTTTATTGTCGAGTTGTTGGTACCATAACTGAATTTTGATTGATTTTAAATATATAATTGTTATCATGTTTTACTTTATTTGATTTTTGATAAATTCTAAATAAAGAAATTGTTATCATATTTTACTTTATTTTATTTTTGATAAATTTTAAATAAAGAAGTTGTTATCATGCTTTAAATTATTTGATTTTTTCATAAATTCTTTTTTATCATTTTATTGATAGCTGACACAGAAACGATATATGTGGTGGCACAAGGTATTTTTTGTGCGATTGTGGAATTTGTTGAGGAACGTGATCTTTGTCGTGTTAGTGTTACTTATGTTGTGGCACGATGTCTTTGTCGTGCGGAGGTGATTGACAGACTGGGCAAGAGGTTCCATGAGTATATGATTCATGATTTGTGACTTGTGTTTTGTGATCGTGAGATGTGGTACCTTAGGGTGATTCTTCTTAAAAATCTTTTGTCAGAACTGTTAATGATTTGAACTACCATTGTTCCCTTTATGTAACAACCTGACCAGCTGTTTTGTGTATATAAGCCATGTTTCACATTTTGAAGCTTCCCGTATGTTTATTTATGGTTATATTACTTCCAATGATGGTTAGTTTCATTTCAGCGAAGTTTTAAAATGATTTGGACCCTTCGGTTCTAAGTTTAGACACTTCACTTGAAAATATTGACTAAGGTTTGACTTTTGTGAAAACTACCCCATAATGATTTTTTGATGGATCTGATAGGTACGTGTCATGATTTTGGACTTATTTGAATGGCCGGAATGGAATTCGGAGGTCCCTAGCTTGATTTGATTTGTTTTGCTAGAAGTTGGCAATTTGAGATTTTGAAGTTTCCTGAATTTTACCATAGGTTGATTTTATTGCTATCAGGTTCGAAATTTAGTTTTGTGACTTGGAATAGGTTGCTTTCGCTATTTGCAACTTCTATGCAAAAGTTGGTGTCACTTCGAGTTGATTTGATAGGATTCTGATGCTTAGTTGCAATTCTAGATGTTCTTGAGTTTTCTATCGAATTTCATGTGTTTTCATATCCGATTTGTTGTTCAAGATGTTATTTTTTCTTTTATTCGCGTGAGAGATTTTTGATGATATTTTTATACTTGTGTGAATTTTTGGTTTGGAGCCTCGAGGAAAAGCTCAGGTAGTTTTGGATGAGTCTCAGAATGCTTATTATCTAGTTCAGGTTTGCTGGTGTGCTGGTGCTCGAATTATCACAATTACAAGCACCAACATATCAATTTTTATCATAACATAGGGGTCTCTAGTGTCACATTTGCGATACTTTGATTGCATTTATGAAGTGTAAGCTTGGTGTTGGTGCTCCAGTATCGCATTTGTGACATCCCTTTAGGTTGTCATGCGCCATATCTGCGAGTAATATTTCGCATATTCGAGAGTTCGCTATTGAGTACCTAGGATCTTGATTTTGCTTCATTTTTCATATTTTGAAACCCTAGACTTGGTACGAGGTGATTTGGAGAGGGGATTTACACATACAACCATTGGGTATGTTATTTTGACCAATTTCTTATTAGATTACCTGATTATAGATGAGATTTAACACCAAATTCATGAGAATCAAAGAGATAAGTATCTTGCATAACTTTGTATGGGGGAACTACCCCTTAGGATTTAGTTTGATTGTACGATTTGAATTATATGGAAGAAATGTACATGAAGTGACGAACATGTACACATGCTTATATGTCGTATATGGCCGGTTTAGAATCCTAGGTTACTTATGAGCATTTAATTGAAGTTCGTATTATTTGTTCTATCTTTCCTTATCAAGTTTATTCTTGCATGCGTTAATTGAAGTTGTTCTTATATGTTATAGTTTTGAATGTCAAGATTACTCTTATATGCATTTATTAGTAGGTGCTGCATGTTATTCTTCGGTCTTTGAGTTATTCTCATGCATTCGCTTGTACTTGCTATTTCATTCTATCTCTTACATTGTTATTTTTATGTTATGTACTTCAATTAGAACTTACCATTTCATGGGAACACCTTCATAGTTGAGTTAATGAAAGTAACGATCCAGTTGGTCGTTTTAAATATAGAGCCATGTTTCCCTACTTATTGCCTCCTCTCTATTCGATTGTGGTTATGTCACTTACCAGGGTGGTTGGTTTTATTTCGGATGAGGTTCGGAGTGAATTGGAATACTTAGTCCCAAAGTTGGAAGCTTAAGTTAAAAGAGTTGGCTGGAGTTTGACTTTGGTGTAGACGACTCCAGATTGAAATTTTGATGGTCTTGATAGCTTCCTATTGTCGTTTTGGACTTTGGCGTATGTCCAGATATTGATTTTGAGTTCCGTAGGTTGGTTTGAGGCTTTTTAGCGCAAGTTGGAAGATTGAAGATTTAGAAGGTGGATAGCTCTCACAGAGGATTGACTTTATTGATATTGGGCTCGGATTGTATTTCTGGGAGTTGGTATAGGTCATTGTATCATTTGGGACTAGCATGCAAAATTTGAGCTCAAACAGAGTTGGTTTGATATGATTTGGCATTAGTTATAGAAGTTGAATGTTCATTGATTAAATTGGCTTAAATTGGGATGTGATTCATAGATTCGATGTTTTTGATTGATTTAAGGCCTCGAGTAGGTTTTTTATGTGTTTTGGGATTTGATGGTATGTTCATTCTGGGTCCTTAAGGCCCCAGGATATATTCAAGTTGAGTTAGAACTCATTTTGAGACTTGAAGATTTTGATGCCTGTTGAGTTCTAGTGAAATTGCACCTGCGAGGGCATGGCCGTAGGTGCCGCACCGCAGAAGTGCCCTAATAGATGTAGGTGCACAATCACATATGTGGTTTTATTGTACAAAAGCTGAGGTCGATCAAGTTGCTTAGGACGCAAGTGCAATCATGTTCCACATAAATGGATGCTCAAAAGTGCGTAGGGGTCCGCAGAAGCAGATGAGTAAATGCGCGTTTTGTCTGTAAAAGCGAAATTCCTTGATCTTTGGTGGAAGTCACGTCTGCAATGTATTTTACCCAGATTTGGAGTTACATAAGTGAACGAATGTCCGCAAAAGTGGAAATCACATGGCATAAAAGGGTGGAATCGAGGGTTTTATTTCATTTTCCACATATTCAGTAAGAGAGCTCGGTTCTGGGCCATTTTGGAGAGATTTTCAAGGATTTGACCGGGTATGTGTTTTTGAATCCTTTTTGTTAATTAATTATGATTCCACCATTGTTTTTATCATTTAATTAGTGATCTGAGTTGGAGAAATTTGGAATTTGTGTAAATACTTTTCAAAACTATAAATTGAGGATTTGAAGGTAAATTTGAGGCTGGAATTGGATAATTTTGGCATGGTTGGACTTGTATCAGAATGGGTATTCGGATTTTATAAGTTGGACAGTTTCCTTGTGCGGGCCTACGGTTGATTTTTTTAGTTGACTTTTGATTTACTTCAAAGATTGAAACTTTGTTATTTGAAATTGCTTCCTAGGGCTTGTATTTATAATATTATGTTATTTTGTCTAAACTCAAGTCGTCCCGAGTTGGATTTTTGCAGAAAAGGCTTATTAGGTGGATTGATTTAGCTTGTTTGAGGTAAGTATCTTGTGTAACTTTGTGTGCGGAAAATACTCCGTAGAATTTGGATTACTTGTGTTATTTGGATTATATGAAAGACGTGTACATAAGGTGACGAGTGTGTACACGAGCTTATATGTGCTATAGTAACCTGTTTAAACTCTTAGATACTTTCATGCATTTAATTAGAAATTGAAATATCATGTCGGATCTTCCATTGTTAAATTGGTCATGCATGCTTTACTTGATGTTGTTATCACATGACCTATCCCTTATTGTCAAACATGCTCTTATATGCCTTAATTGGCTTTTTTATTTCTCGTATGGTCATGGTACCTCCTTTATTATTGGGTTATTATTATTTGAAGTTGTTGATTATATTATTGAGATTGTGACACCCCATATTTTCGTACGTGAAAGTACGTCATAAGTCAATTAATGTAAGATCGAAAATTAGATTCTCTTTGAAAGTATATAAAGTGATCTAATGATATTACACCCATAATTTTGTTCAACATACAGACGACTAGTTTGAGGGCGAATGCACTTAAACGCGAGAGATGAAATTTTGTACAAACAAAAATGAACTTCTTGCCTACACGACGATCATACTTCACGAAATTACTTTCCGTCCTACTTGCTTAATTTACTTGACATATGTTTAAAGTATTTAATGAGGACGAGACACATGTTTCAAATTGGAAAAAGAACTAACATGAATCACCTACTTGATTAAATAGGTGACAAGTTGGTGTATCACCAACTTAGTGCTTCTGGATCAAATTAAAAGGGAATGGAAAAGGATAGAGATAGACAAGTCTTGGGGAAGCCCAGGACCCATACGCCCAAGCCCATTAGCTGGTCCATATAAACATAGATATAACTCAATTTCACTTAGAAGCACAATTCATCATCCTTCTCACTCTATTGCAAATCAAGGAGATCCAAAATATCATACCAAGATCTCTCTCAAAATTATCCTAGGGTTCAAGACCAAATCCACATCTTGATAAGGTGATTTCTCTCTTGGAAGATCAAGATCACATAGTTATATCTCTCTACTTTGTTGTTTGGGGCTAAAGAGCTAGTTTAAGCTTGAAGTAAAGGATAGTTGGACAAGTATTCTTGCTAACAAGGTAAGCTTTAACTCCCCCCTATAAGTATTTAAGATCATCTATATGTATCTAGTTGATTTGTTAAAGGAAACTTGTGAAGCAGGTTAAACTACATGTAGAAGTGTTGTAGTTGCTTGGCTATTTTGTAATTGATTTCTTGATGTTTTATGGCTGAAATTCAGAAGAAATAAATTAAGAATACTATTGATATTGTGGTTGATGTTTTTGGAAGAAGAAAAGGCTTGGAAACTGCAAGTTAGAACTTGATTATTGGGTGAGATGGTGTGGACTGGTTTGGTTATGTATTGTAACGAACATGATCGTAGAGTTTTTGAAGTTTCTAGTTCGATAGTTAAATTTTGATATCAGAGTTGGAAAAGAGTTCCGGAAGTTGGAATAACTCCTTACTGTTGAATGTGACGTGCGTGCAAAATTTAAGGTCATTCGGACTAGGTTTGATAGACTTTTTTATCGAAAGCGTAATTTCATAGTTTTTGGAGTTCTTAGGCTTGAATCCCATGCTAAATTGGTGTTTTGATGTTGTTTTGAGTGTTTTTAAGGCTGGAACAATTTTGAATGATATTTTTGGATGGGTTGGCATGATTGGTTTGGGTCCTGGGAGTCTCGGGTGTGTTTCAGACGCTCAACGAACAATTTTTAGACTTGGAGAAGGATTAGATTTTTTTGCTTTTCTGTTGTAGAATTTTATTCATCGTGACCATTCAAGGAGGTTAGCGATCGCGAAGGCTTATATAAGGCAGAGGGGAATTTGTTCTACGTGATCACGAGAAATAAAGTGCGAATGTATAGTATTCACGCGTTCGCGAAGAGGAAGAAGTGAGGAGTTGAGGAGTGGAAGCTGCTGTTCGCGATCGCGTGAGGTCAACCGCGATCGCGTAGAGCAGAGCAGTGCAGCATCGCGATCGCGTAGATATTATCGTGGTCGCGTAGGGTTATTTTGGGGGTTAGCGAAGTTGCTCTTCGCAATCGCGTGGGAGCTTCCGCGATCGCGATTAAGGCCGCGTCTAGGCAGAACATAAAGTTCAAAATCGAGGGTTTTGAGTTCATATCACAAAATTGAATTTGAAGCTCTGTAGGAGACGAATTTTGGAGAGATTTTAGGAGGGAGTTTGCGAGTAATGATTCTTAACTGGTTTTTGCTTATAACCCATTAATCTAAACATGAATTTATTATCTAATTTCGGATTTGGGGTGAGAAATTGGGGAAAATTTGGAAATAGTTCTTAGGCCTAATTTTCGTGTTTTGATTGGGGATTTAGCATTGGTTGGATAACTATTGTGTGATTAGACTCATGAGTGAATGGAGGTTTATAATCCATAAATTTTACCCGATTTCGAGATGTGGGCCCGGGGCATTTTGGTCATTTTTCCTAATTTTTCATATTATCTTAGAATTAATTAGTTGAATTAGTTACTTGAAGTGTTATTTAAAATATGCAATTACTCTGAGTATATTTGGGTCATTAGGAATCAAAAACTCGAGGCAAGAACGTGATATTGATATGATTGTGCGGGTTCGAGGTAAGTGGCTTGCCTAACCTTGCGTGGGGGAACTCCTCTTCGGATTTTGTATTGTTGATATATAAAATGACGTGTACATGAGGTGACGAGTGCGTACATGTGCTAATTGTTCAAAATACTGTTTTCATTAAGTAAGTATAACTGAGTTTTCGTTCCGGTTTATTCTACCCGCAATTTAATCCTGCTGTTAGCTTAGAGAAGCATGTCTAATTGACTTAATTGCCTTACTTGCTCAAACTACTTTATTTGAATTCTGTGTTGCATGCTAGGTTAGAAATATCTCTTTACATTGGTATGGAATTTTGACTGAATTGAATATTCTTCGTGTTGCTGTTATGTGTTTACTTAGGGACAACCGGATTGTATCCCGGGAGATCTCCCTACATGTTTACTTTGGGACAACAGATTTGTATTCCGGGAGATCCCCCCTGCACTTTTATATTGGAACTACGGGACTATACCCAGTAGATTCCCTCAGTATTGGGTATTTTTATTTAGGACTACAAATTAGTATTTTGGGCGATCCCCATGCAGTATGAGTTGGACAACGGGACGGTATCCCGGATGATCCACTGGATAATTATATTTGGGACTATAGGACAGTATCTTAGGAGATCCTCAGTTGTTATCTCTGTGTTGAGCTATATTTCTTTTGTGATTATGTTGTCTCTGTTGTTGTTGTTGCTACTCTTATTACCCCATCTTACTTTAATACTGCTTCTTTTCCTTATATATTATTGTATATTACCGGTAGGGCCCTGACCTTCCTCATCACTACTCGACCGAGGTTAGGCTTGGGACTTACTAGATATCGTTGTGGTGTACTTATGCCCTTTTCTACATTTGTTTTTCGTGTGCAGATCCAGGTACTTCTACTCCATGTTTTATTCATGTCTATTGTATAATTCTTTTCATACCTTACATACTCAGTAAGTTATTTATATTGACATCCCATTTTCCTGGGGACGCTGCGTTTCATGCTCGCAAGTCCCGATAGACACTAGCCACTCCTCTAAGCAGGCTATTAGCTCAGCGGAAGGTCTTAGTACATTCCATTTTCTATATAGTTGCCTATTTGGTCATTATGATTTTCACATGTATCGATTCTTATGGCAAGGCCCTGTTCCGGTCTTTATTCCATATATATATTCGTAAAGGCTTGTAGACATATGAAATATATATAGAAACTTGTATGGCCTTGTCGACCTATGTTTTTAGTTTACAAATGATCATGTCGGCCATATAGGCCTGTATGTCATATGTACAAGCTTTTATACCATGTTCGGTCATCCTATATAGAGTACTCCCTTGTATTTATTCTTGTTATCCGATGAAGGCTTTCCGGTTCATTGGCTTATGATAGTATGTGTTTACCTTGAAAATGGTAATAATAATTAGATTTGGATTTGTGGTTCAAAAAATACGTGATTTATTTTTTTTAGTTGTTAAGCAGTAGATGCTATGTGTAGCCCAAAAAATAAAGTGATTGTGAGAGGCAGTGTCATTTATTCTAACCAAACGGCTGCAAATCGGGATCTCGAGCTGACCTAAGATGGGCCTCGAGGTTGATCTAACAAGCTTGACTAGGGGGGATCGATGAAGGGCTAACAGTTCTAACGGCCTCAAAAATTACTCTTTATGATCAATGATGAGCAATAAATGAAGAACAACCAATGAAACACATCAAATGTAGGCAATATAATAAATGTAAGCAATAAAATTAGAAGAGAGTATGTTTAAGTTAGAGAGCTGAGAATGTTCTTGTTCTTGTATTGAATATCATATGTGTGCAAGAAATAGCAAGGGTCCCTTCTATATAGAAGGGGGAATCCTAACATGGTACATGTATAATTATAACAAAGAAACATAGTTGGTACGGCAACTTAATAGTCTGGTACAGATTGTTACAATTCTTACTGGTGTTGTCAGATTTCACCACGTGCCTAGGGTATTTCTCACTCGTTCATGATAGTCACTGATTTGCTGCTATGTTCGACCTCGGGGTCAAACCTTAAGATGTGTCTTGGGCCATCCAGATGAAGCTTCGGAACGCCACAATGATCATAAAATCGGGCTCTACAATATTAGTCGTATACAGATAGTCCTAGCGTTTCCTATAGTGAAAATGATAAGAAATCGTCTTGAATTCTTTCTTCTTTGATATTGCCATCACGATGTCAGTTATGCCCTGTCAAGCGATTGATGTGACAAATAGGGTGCCTAAAGTTCGCGTCCATACAGACCTTGAAAAGCCTTAGAATTAATTACAAGTTGGCTATCTTTACGCCTGCTCCAACGTACACGTTTGGCCTCTATAAATAATTATTCCTTCGCCCCTAATTTTCCACTGTATCATCAAGCCTTCAAAAGAGTTCTCACTCATCTCTTGCTTTTGTTCCTGATTACAATTTCTTCCCTCTTTTGAAATATTTTAATAAGAATGGTGAAAACTGCCACCTTTGTTCCTCAGGAAGATGCGCCTTCCTCTTCTTCACGCTCGTCTAAGGTCAAGGAAATAGTGCCCCTTCATTTTGAGGAATGCATCCTAGAATCCTTCGAAATGACCTCCGATTTCAAGGTCGAAAAGCCTTCTTCGAAGCCAGGACGATGTGAGCCCATGTCCCAATATATTAGTTTAGTAGTAGACACCGAGAAGATGAAGACTGACTACCGCTGGAGGGACGCGGTGCTGGTGGATATTCATTATCGTGGGGAGGACATAACGACATACAAGATCGGCTTTCTTAGTATGTATATCTATCCATTTACTCTTGGCTCGTTGGATCAATCCTCTCCCTTAATAGACCCCGTGATCCTCGACTTATGCAAATGATATCGAGTGAATCACAGTCAAATTCACTCGTCATTTTGGCATATTGTTTACATGAACAGATACTATGCTAACATGATCGAGGGGATGCCCTTCACCCTCGACCACCTGATCAAAATGTACATTCCCGACTCTTTCGTGGGGGCCTGATTAAGCTCCAATGTTGAGCCCTGATAGCCTTTTTTGCTTGTACTGATATGGTTAAGAATAGAGATTGGATGATCCATTTTGTTCGAGTTAGAACCTCGGACCTGATTCCCGCGGAGAGGATGTCGTTCCCTAAAAGGTGGAACAAAAATTGTAAGTGGATATGCTAATTTAATATTCTCTTTGCCCTTTGAAATATCCCCACGAACTGACTTTCTCCATTGATGCAGATGTCGCACCGTACCGTAGCACGGTTAAGGACTTCTCAGGCTGGGTTAGCCTGCTATATTCGACTTTTTGATACATTAAGCACATGTGGAGTGACCTGTATAGGGCTCGATGGGAGGCCAAGAACCACGGTGAGCCTTCACTTCTGCTGTAACTGCATCTCTCAAAAAAATATCACCAATTGCGTCTTCATTCCTGGTGTTTATATTTTGCATTTGTGCATGTCTAGGAGAGGTGTTTATTATGAGAAAAGCACCGTTTGGGGAAGCGATTACCCCGAAACCTGACAAAGAGGAGAAAAAATGAAGGATATCATCAGCTGATTCTCCAAAATTCTAGAAGTACAATGTGGAAAAACCTAAGCTCTATTCAGTAGTCTTAACTCAAAAAGTATTGGGGAGTCCCCAAGCTAAAGGCAAGAAGAACGATGATTCCTCGGTAGCACCCGAGGGAGGAGAAAACATGACCGTCCAACATATTGTTGAGTCGATGGCCTTAAAATTAGAACATGATGCTGTTGTTGTCCTATATTGGGCTGAAGAAGCCTTTGAGGGTCTGTTGGGTAATATTCCTAAGCCGGTTGATGGCCAAAATATTCCTCGAGTTAGGGTACATTCGGTAGGCGGTATGAAGAAACCTAGTTTTGGAGCTCTCCAGAAACAAGAGACGGCTCGATTGATCTAATCGTGTTTATTGAAGAGAGAGATTCCCCTTTGAGAACGAATTTTCATACGAGGGAGATATAGGATGCCCAGCATAAAGAACCTTCTGATATGGGGGCGCCCGTTGGTGATAAAGATGTGTTTGAAAGGATTTTTGTTGCGCTTGAGAAAATCCCTGAGCTTGACGCCTCTCTTATATTCAGTAGGATCAACAGTCTTTGTGAATAGGTAACTTCTATAAATTCTGCTTGGTGCCCTGACCTTCGTGTTTCTAACTTCATTTCTTCTATAGTTCCAGTCCTAGGTGCTTTGTAATAGACCTTTCCCAGGTTTCAAACCGATCTGACTCGCTACGCGAGTGAGCGTAGGAAGCTCACCTCGGAAACCGATAAATTTAGAGCTCTTTTTATCGAAAAGGAGGAGGAACTCTGTGGCCTTCGAGATTGTTTGGAGGCCATTTCCCAAGAGAGGACTCTTCTCACCGAGCATGCCATACAATTTTTGTTTGGTTTTTTCCACATGATATCCCTACTTTTGTGTTTTCACACCATTGGGCTGATCTTCACAGATTGAGAATAAAGATATCCTAATGAGGAAAGAGCTCCGATCTAGACACTCTGAAATTCTCAAACTCAAATGGTACGTGAGTGAGATCATCTCTAAGAGAGATACCCTCAAGGGGGAGGTGGTCTTAGTTGGACATAATTTTGATGATATGAGGGTGGAGAGTAATAAGTATAAAGATCTTCATACCGCATTGGCTATCCGGGTTAAAGGCTGAAGATGAGGAATTTGTATCCTCATACAAAAAGGATGTTGTTACTGCAAATGCTCAGGCCAGGAAGGTGTCATAGGAGGCCGAGCTGTAATTGACCCGAGCCGTGGAGCATTCCTGGTTAGAATCTCGGAGGCAGGCTCTCAAGGATTTATATGCAGGGGGCATTGACTTGTTTTTCGAGATTGAGAGGGTGAAGACCCTAGAAGAAGCGGCTGCGGCGCTGCTTACTTCTGAGGGTGAGTCGAGTAGTGGCTCGAGAGATGATGAAGATAAAGACAAAATCCCCGGAGGTGAAGAGGTCGTCGAAGACCAAAGGGACATTGCCAGAGTTGTTGAAGGCATATACTCCGAGGGAGTCATCAAAGTCATAGCCCCGGTGGTACATTAGGGTTTTATTTGCTTTCTCCCTTTTAAGGGCTTTAAACATTTGCCTTGTAAATTCACCCTTGTGGACTTTCAATATATATGTAAAAACCCTTTTATTATTTCTTAGTTTTCCTTTGCTTTAAACTGTGACACTTATTGACAATTGGTCCAAGATTTTTTACCTCTGTTTGTAACGGTCGAAAGTTCACTGTTCGGGGCTTAGTCCCCAACTCATGTTTCGACTTGAGTTTACCGACCATTAGATCTAAAAGATGGCCCTGAGGCTATTTGAGCCGGCCCTTAGGTTCTTATGCGTTAGGTCGGTAAGACCTCTACTATAGGCTGGCGCTCAGGCTCTTACGCGTTGGGTCAGTAGGACCTCTAATATAGGTTGGTGCTTAGGCGCTTATGCATTGGGTGGTGCGATCTTTATTATAGGCTGGTGCTTAGGATCTTACGAGTTTGGTCGGTACGACCTTTAGTATAGGTAGGCGCTCAGGCTTTTACACTTGGGTAGATATGATCTTTAGTATAGGCTGGAACTTAGGCTCTAACGTGTAGTGTCACTACGACCTTTAATATTGGCTTTAGTTTTCCCTCGTTAAAGACTTTTTTGAAGGTTTTTTGTTCACCCGACTCTTTGATGGTTCGATATGAACCTCGATTATGAGCCGTTATGCAGTGATAAACGAGCACCTCGGGAGGTTTTGCTCGATGGCTGAATTATTTTGAAGCCTTTGCATTGATATGAGTTGATGTGATTGAAGCTCTTTTGCTTATGCCGATGGTAGCCTTATCAACCAATTCTTTTCAAAGTATCTTCAAAGTAATTTTGAAGGCCTGTGATTTTATGGAAACTGTTAGGCATCCCCGAGTCATGTTGTTTGGCCGAAGCCTTATGACCGTAGTCATTGTGTTTGGCCGTAGCCTTTTAGTCCCTAAGAGAAGTAGCCTCGCCGTCTATATCGAGGGTATACCCTTTTAGTGGTCTTACAAGTTCGAATATATAGCCTTGATTTTAAGATAGGGATTATGCCTTTTGTAAGGTATTATAAATTTGAACATGCCTTACTTGAGGTCTTATAGATAGGTTACTTGGAACAAGTATAATTCATGCCTTGCTTGCGGTCTTATAGATTTGGTGTTGCCTTATGGAGGTCTTATGAGCTCGAGATTTCCTCATGGAGGTCTTATATCGTCTATCATTTCCACATCAAGGGCTTTCGGGCTCCAGGTTGCCCGCTTGGTGTCATATGGCCTTGACTTTTTGATAGATCGATGGGGTGACAGTCGATGACAGTCCCTGAGACATTGAAAGCTTTTGGCTCTGGCTCTATTCCTTGTAAACTTGATATTGCCTCATGGAGGGCTTATGAGTTCAAATTTTCCAGCCTGGGGGTCTTGTGGCTTAGAGTTTTTGACGTCAGTTCCTGCGCGTTTGGGAAATTTCTAGTCGGGGCCGTTTCTTGTGAAAATAGCAAACTTCTTTGAAGCGCAAAGTATTTTGATGGTAAAAAATAAAAATATATTTCATGATTACTTGGTACAAGTATACATGGTTTTTTCCATTGAGGGTTTGATTATTCTATGCGAACATGATTTTTTCAACTATTTTGGCCCGATACGCCATTTTTCTATTAAGACCCTCTTTTGTTCGTCTCGATTTCTTCTGGGAGATGATCTCCTAGGGGGATGCCCCCTAGTATTTGAGGTTGATTGAAGAGAAACCTTGAATAATTGTTAAGTTCTCCTTAGGTTGCATGTAGATGTTTCCTTGTTAGAAACCTTGCAGGTAAAACCCTTTTTTGGGATAAAATCCGATCAAGGGAAAAGTGTGCAATTCATGCTTTAAAACCCAAGATCATTGAGTTCGGGGATGCTTCGATGTATTCCATCGGACACGTTAGTAGTAATAGTGTCTGAGCAGCGATATGTTCCAATTGCTTGTAAGTTATTCACCTTCCATGGTACAAAGCTTTTAGGTCCATTGTCGATCACTCCAATGATGTGGTACAGTCCTAACCAGTTTTGGCCTATCTTTCCTTTATTAGTGTTTCGAGTATTTAGGGTGAGTTTCCTTAGGACTGTGTCCCCAAATCCGAAATGTCAGATATTTGTTCTCCTGTTATAGTGCCTTTCGATTCATTGTTTTTGGGAGGCAATTCGGACTATTGAAGCTTCTCGCTCTTCATCCAATAGTTCAAGGGTTGCAGTCATAGCTTATTTGTTTGATCTCTTGGTGGCAAGTCGAAATTTGGTGATTGGATCTCCGACTTCGATTGGTATCAAAGCCTTGGTGCCATACACCATAGAGAAAGGTGTCTCTCCCGTGCTCAATTTTGGAGTTCTTCTATATGCCCATAGTATCTAACATTTCTCTCCATTTATCTTTCTCATTTTCCATCTTCTTTTTTATGTTTTGAATAATGGTCTTGTTTATGGACTCGGCCTGACCGTTTGCACACGTTTTGTAGAGTGTTGATCGGATCCTTTTGATTTTATTGTCCTCGAGGATCTCTGTTACTTTGCTTCCGATGAACTGCTTCCCGTTATCACATGTTATCTCAAAAGGAATCTCGAATCGACCTATCATATGGTCCTAGATAAAGCTAATGACTTCTTTTTCTCTTATCTTTTCGAAGGCCTACGCTTCCACCGATTTAGAGAAATAGTCAGTCATAAATAAAATAAATCTAACTTTACTTGATGTCGTTGGTAGAGGTTCGATGGTGTCCATCCCCCACTTCATGAACCATGGCAACAAGATTGAATGTAGTTGGTCATCAGGTTGTTGAATCATCGGTGAAAATCTCTTCCATTTGTCAAATTTTCAGGTGAATTCTTTGGTGTCCTTTTCCATGAACTGGGTTGGTGAATCATCGGTGCAAATCTCTGGCATTTGTTGCATTTTCGGATGAATTCTTTGGTGTCCTTTTCCATACTATCCTAGTAGTAGCTTGCTCTACCACCTTTCGAACTAAGTAATCGGCACCAGAGTGATTTTCGAAGGTGCCCTCGTGGATTTCCCGGAGCACACAATTTCTATCCCACGGTCCCAGGCATACTGCTAGGGGCCCATAAACGGTTATTCTATATAAAGTTCTATTTTCGTCGAGCGAGAACCGTGCAACTTAGGTTCGCAAGGCCCTCGACTCTTTTGGGTCTGCGTGTAGCTTCCTACTTTCCAAATAATAAATATATTTATTTCTCCAATCCCATGTTAGGCTAGTGGAGTTGATGTCTGCATGGCCTTCTTCGATCATTGATTTGGATAGCTGAATGAAGGCCCCGGGGAGTATGCTATCTTCCTCGACAAATGATCCCAGGTTCGCGAGATGATCGACCTCTCTATTCTGCTATCGAGGTATGTGGACCAGAGTCCATTATATGAAGCTTTGCAATGTGACTTGAATTTTGTCCAAGTATCTTTGCGTCCTTTCTTCTCGAACCTTGAAGCTCTCATTTACCTGATTTACCACAAGAAGGGAATCACATTTTTCTTCGATGACTTCCTCTCTTAGGCCTTTGGTCAATTCCAAACCTTCAATCATAGTCTCATACTCGGTATCATTGTTAGTCAATTTTGAAGTTTTTATAGAATGCCTAATTATGTCGCCCGTAGGTGGCTTCATATCTATGCCGATCCTGGACCCTTTCACGTTCTAGGTGTCGTCAGTGAACAAGGTCCATACCCAAGACGATATGCTCGTTTTTAGTAGAAGTTCTTTCTCTACCTTAGGCATGAGGGTGGACATAAAGTCGGCCTTAAAATTCGCCAGAATTTGGGACTTGATAGTCGTTCGGGGTTGATACTCGATATCGTACCCCCGATAATTCGGGTTTAATAAATATGCTTCGGAGAGGATATGTCATTAAAACACAAAAATAATATCATTGAAAATAAGGCTTTAATTCTTATTAATGCAAGTGCTAATTTTTCTAGGCGCGGATATCTAGTTTCGGCATCTCCCAGGGTCCAACTTACATAGTAGATAGGGAATTGTGTACCTTATTCTTCTCGAACCAGCACGCCGCTTACCGCTACCTCGGATACAGCCAGGTATAAACACAACATTTTACCCTCCTTTGGGATGCAGAGTAAAGCTAGGCTTGTCAGATATCGCTCCAACTCCTGTAAGGCCCGTTGGTATTCCGGAGTCCATTCAAAGCTATTTTTCTTTTTGAGTAAGGAGAATAAATGATGACTCGTGTCATGTGACCTCGATATGAATCGGCCCAAGGCTACTATCCACTCGGTCAGCCATTGCACGACCTTCACATTGTTTACCACCTTGATCTCTTCGATGTCTTTGATTTTGTTGGGTTTTATTTTAATGCCCCTTTTTTACACCATGAAGCCTAAGAATTTGCCCGAACCCACTCCGAAGGTAAATTTCCTAGGGTAGAGTTTCATGTTGTAGCTTCTGAGGATGTCGAATGTCTCCTGAAAATGAGTCAAATGGTCATCTGCACGCACGGACTTAACTACCATATCATCAATGTAAACTTTCATGGATTTGCTTATTTGATGTTCGAACATCTTATTAACTAGGCGTTGGTACATGGCTATCACATTTTCTAGCCCGAATGGCATCACATTGTAACAGTACGTATCGTACTTCGTGATGAACGAGGTATATTCCCTATCCTCGGGGTTCATCTGAATTTGATTATACCCCGAATCGGCATCGAGAAAAGTGAGAATCTTATGGCTGGTCGTGGCATCAATGAAGCGGTTGATGTTGGGAAACGGGAATGAGTCTTTGGGGTATGCTCTATTTAAGGCTTTATAATATACGCACATTCTTAGCTTATTCCCCTTGTTGGGAACTACTCCCACATTGGAAAACCATTCAGGATACTTTACCTCTCTAATAGAGACCCTATTTTGAGGAGTTATGTTACCTTGTCCTTGATGAACGCATGTTTTATCTCGAACTGCGGTTTCCTTTTTTGCTTCACTAGTTTAAACCTGGGGTTGACACTTAGTGGATGGGTGGTTATTTCCCGTGGGATCCCTGTCATATCTAAATGTGACCAAGCAAAGCAATCGATGTTATTAATAAGAAATTGAATGAGATTTTTCCTGAGTTCGAGGGTTAATCCCGTATACCTTCCGATCTGGGAGATGGTCGATCAAAAAAGGTTGCTCCAGTTATTCAGTTGTTGATTTTGTTGCATCTGATTCTTTGGGGGCAACGAAGATTCGGGGAGCGAGGAAGTCTTCTTCATCGTCCACGGGGGTCTGTTTGCCCTCCGGTTCCTCCGAGGGGGAGGGTATGGAAGTTAGTTCCTCCCTGTCGACCGCGAACATTTCCTTCGCTGCATGTCAATCTTCATATACCATTTTTATAATGTCCTTTGTTGGAAACATCATTATCCGATAAAGAGTTGATAGTACTACCCTCATTTTGTATATCCATTGCCTTTCAAGCAATGTATTGTACTGCATGTCACCTTCAATGATATGAAATTTGATATTCTAAACTGTACCAAATCTCCCACATCATCGCTTCGCCGGCCATGTTGAAGTCATTGAGGACTCGGGAGATAGGTATGACCTGATCGAGCAGTTCGAGTTGTCCTACCACCTTCGACCTAACTACATTGGTCGAGCTACCTAGATCCACATGTACACGTTTAATTTGAATGTTATTCAAGAGAAATGAGATTACTAGCGCATCGTTATGTAGATGAGACAAGGTTTCAAAGTCCTCTTCACTGAATGCAAGGATGTCCTCTAGCATTCGGCCGCGAATTCTCCCTTCTATTGCAGCGAAAACTTTTATTCGCTTGATCACAGGTCCTTGAGGAACGTCGGTCCCCCTAATGATCATATAAAAGATGTGCCAAGGTTTTCCCGTTCCGTTCCTCTTGTCTACCTCTCTTTCCTCCCGAGTTGGGGTTTTCTAAGCTGCTTGTTTGTTTTCATGGTGTATACTCCTATTCGTGTGGGAACTTATATCGATGTGTTGGGCATTACATGAGACCACGTCCACGAGAATTCGTTCTGGTGCATCCTCAGGATTTCATGGTGCTGCCTAGAATAGCTACACCATTTTCTCCATCGCCCTAAGGACCGTATATTCATGTATATTCAGTGAGTTAGACATTTAGACCTAAAAATGGCATTTTTATCCCCAGGGTGGGCGCCAAACTGTTTACCTTGAAAATTGTAATTACAAATAAATTTAATTTTGTGGTTCTAAAAATACGTGATTTATTTTTATGCTAGCTATTAAGCAGTAGATACTCAGTGTGAGCTAGGGAAGTAAAGTAAGAGTGAGAGGCAGTGTCGTTTATTAAAACCAAACGGTTGCGAATCAGGTCCTCGGACTGGCCTAAGCTGGGTCTCGAGGTCGAGCTAACGAGCTTGACTGGGGTGATCGATAAAGGGCTAATAGTTCTAAGGGCCTCAATAATGGATCTTTATGATCAATGATGAGTAATAAATGAATAACAACCAATGGAATACAATAAATGTAGGTAATATAATAAATGTAAGCAATAAAATCAGAGGAGAGTATGTTTAAGTTGGAGAGTAGGGAATGTTCTTGTTCTTGTATTGAATACCATATGTGTGCAAGAAATAGCAAGTGTCCCCTTTATGTAGGACGAGGAATCCTAACATGGTACATGTATAATTATTACAAAGAAATATATCTAGTACAGCTAGTTATATGTCCTGTACGGACTGGTACTATTCTTGCAGATGTTGTTAGCTTTCACCAAGTGCCTAGGGTATTTCCCACTCGTTCATGATATTCACCGATTTTCTTCTACCTTTATGTCAAATATAGGGAAGCCTCAGGGTCGAACCTCGAGTTGTGTCTCGATCTTTCCAGATGAAGCTTCGGAATGACACAATGATCATAAAATCAGATTGTATGATTTTAACAATATACAATATGATAAGAAGGATATGTTATGTTGGTACTCGGTTGAGTTAGGCACTGGATTCCTGTCGCGGACTTTTTTTGGGTCATAAAAAAGTGGTATCAGAGTGGTTTTTTCCTAGCGAGTCTACAAGCCGTGTCTAGTAGAGTCTTGTTTATGGGTGTGTTGTGCAACACACTTATAAGAAGAAGGCTACAGGGCATTTAGGACTGTTGCTCTTTCTACATACTCAAGATCGTGTGGTAGAGCTGAGTTGCAAGAATTCAAACTCCTAAAATCTATTTAATTCATAATACAATGATACCTACATCTAGAAAGACAGTTGGTAAGAGAGTGTATGTGGTAGTGGAAGAATTGAGTCAGAGGTACTCAATTTTGCATGATGCTTATAATGAGTAAATGTAAGGTCTACAGCAGGTCATGTGTGTACTAAGATGAGTAAGCTTCTTGATAAGGAGCCCTAAGGCATGAATATCTATCCACTCATATAGTAGAAAGCAATGAGAGAATCAGAATGTAGATACAAGTTTCAAGAAGTAAAAGAAGCAAGGTAAAGAAGGGTACGAGGTGCCTAGTTAGTGAAGATCATCATTATTTACAATTCAAGAAGAGAGATATCAGCATTTTGAGTTACCTTCAACACTAACAGAGGTATGTAGAATTGGTAACATCCATCTGAGTTATGGCCTATGGGAGCTAACAAATATAGTTTAAGAGAATGACAGGATATCAAGATCTAGATAGGGTTTGAGCAACCCAAAATGGTGGATGGATTGTTAGTGTTAGCTAACATTTCCGAATGATAGTGCAAACGTGGTAATATATCTCCTCGTGAGACACCCATATGGTGCACTCTAGAATTGTATAGTCAAATATGAATACTAGAATGTTCAAAAATTTCAGAAGATAGGCAGCGGAATCATAGAATGGATAAATATTTACTTTAGTATGACTCCCGCCCCTAGTATAAAAGAGAATGTTAGGTGAACCAAAGAGCCAGTGAGATGAAGCAAGGGGAGGTAAAAGTGACATAATGTTTTGTTGAAGTTTTGTAAAATAAATATATAGAGAAATATTAGTAGGAGAATAAGAAGAGAGTAAATGAAACATCATAAGTAAGATGAGATAAATAAGTAACCTTAACTCAAAATATGACATGACAACAAGGCTATAGTCAAGTTAAGGGAAGACAAGAGGAGACGTGCCTTGAAGTAATAATAGATCATATCTTGGGCTAGTGAACAATATAAATAGAACACAAGTTAGGTACAAAAGGATTTGATAATAGTCGGCCTCATGAGAATTTTAGAGGTTCGGCATCATGAGAATTTTAGAGGTCGCGTTCTGACAATAATAGAATGGACAATGGAAGAATAACCTTTAAAGGTTATTTAGGAAGACGCTTCCCTAGTGCAAGCATTGTGAGCAGAGTTATGCTTAATGGACTAAGTGTGCCAGTTACACTAGGTGTCACCCTCATGAGTAAGAAATTTTGTTATCCTTGGTGCAGAAGGGTTACCGTAAGGCGAGTAAGAGCCATTGAAGATATGAAAAGACGCCAAAGATGAAGAGAGTGGAGAAGATGGTGTGATATGGTATTATGTAATAGTTATATGTTTTAGATAACTATGGAGTAGTAAAGGAAGTATGTGATAACAATAAGAAAGGGATGATATTGCACTTATTCAAATCCCAAAAATAGGTTATGACTCTAGATTCTTACGAAGCATGATGGTAGGAGAGACATTAAGGGTTCTCGTGTAGATCTTATTTTTAAATTAGTGAAAATGAACACTTGATATATAAGGAACTAGAGCGAGAGTCATGTTTAGACAAAGAAAGTAACCCAAGAGAGATTCCCTGGAGTATAGATATGATAATGGATTAATGTGTAGCTAATAGTTGATTCAGTAAGAGCCTAATTATAGCTAGAGGTTAAAGATAAATCATCACATCATGCAAGATAAACATAGCATAACTTAATATAGTGAATTCAACCTTGCAGTTATGACATCGTAATCCTGAGAAATATTCAGATAGAATTCGGGGTAGTTAAAGGTGTCGTATGAGCGTTACAGAAATAAAAAAGAGTTCCACTTGGAAGATAGTAAAAAGAATATCAGTTCAGAAGCAACTCTACAAGCACAAGGGTGTGGTGGTTTAACTATGGATTATTATAGGCGAAGAAGAACATAAAAAAAATCCATTTAGTATACGATGTAATAAGTTCACAACTTTACAAGTGTTAGAGGGTCCTCCCTAAGTACTACAATGAAACACTAGCAGAGGAAATAAGGAAGAAGGCGTCAACCTAAGCATGGTAACTTGAAAAAGAAATAGTCATGTAAAAACAGTCACACTACTATATTGTATGCACTCCATAAGAAAGTGGAACCTATCGTGGCTAATGAACTGGAAGTAAAATAAAAAATAATATTCGAGATCATATCGGTTGCACAAAATTCTGGCATGCATGGGTACTATGATAAGTTAAGTATGCATCCAAGAAGGGGGCAGAAAGACTAGGAAAAGTAATTGCTTGCCTTTAAAGAAAGTTGAGAAGGAACTAAAGGAATTATTCGATCAATGATCTAGAGTTAGTTACGTTATGAACACACTTAATAATTTGGAATATTATCCATGCAGCATATATGTTGACATTCATATAGCCGTAGAAGACATAGGTATAAGTTAAATGAAAGAATCGAGTCTAGGTCATAGACAAATGATTGAATTGTTAGAAAATTTATCATACATATTCCATAGCGTCCATGAAAAGATAAAGTAATAACTAATACCATGAGCCGCGAATCGGAAGAATGATATAACCTACATAGAGGTTGATTAGAAGGAAGAGGAAACCAAATATTTATATCAACTAAGTAAATCGAGATTATTATTATTGGATCAAGAAAATTATAGAAATCATGATCGATAACATTGCAACATCATTCTTAATATCAAAGGTACATGAGAGATAGTAAAACAACCATATTATATAACAACTCTACAAGAAAGCCAGTTAGAAGAGTACAAGCCTAATAAGAAGTTAATATGAAGCTCCCACTGAATTATGTATGCACCAGGGGTGCAAGTATTATAATTGAGCTTCAAGTTGGGGATGTGACTTATACCTAGGTGGAAGGGAGGTTATGAATGAGATATAAGATATTATGCGAGATTTTAAGGTAATTATAGTAAAGGTGGACAACGTACGAGATATCCAAGTGCAAAAGGTTATGAATAGTCCATACTTAATATAGAAGGGTAGAAGCGCTATGATTTAGTATCCACGAATGATAGCAGCATCATCGGTGGCATATCTTCCAGCCTATGGTTTCTAGGTACCGAGAGGTCTAGTTAAGATAGTAAAGCACATTGGAGATGATGTGATGTCTCGCTTGATGTTCCAAAATAACATAAGGAAATATATGGTCCACGCAAGTTAAAGGAAGGTTACGAGTAGTATAAATAGATTTGTGTAGGTCTCAAGATAAAGGATTGGTAGATCGACAAGGTTTTATGAAGACAAGAGTAAGGATAAGAAAAAACGAGTGAGATGGTGACAAGAAAAGGTAAGGCCTGGATTAAGCCCATCAAAACAAGAGAATTGATGGTTTCCGTAAGTTATAGAGTGCTCACTATAGCATGAGTGAACTCAAAGAAGTCTAAGAGTATGAGCATTAAGAAAAGATGGAATGTTGCCCTAGTAGTAGAATAAAGGTGTAATTATGATAGACAAGAAAATGAGGTGTAGGCCTTCAATTGAGTAACGATTCTTAGAGAAGGGATTTCATGAATTACATAGGATTAGAATACTGTCACGACCCAAAATACACTAGTCGTGATGGCACCTAACCCAACCCGCTAGGTAATCCAATTAACAATTACCCATTATCATTTAACTTAATAAAACAATTAAACAAAGGTATTATCCAAAACTTATACATTTTCAAAGGACTGGTAGTACAAATTATGAACTTTTAAGATTAGAGATTTATAAGCTGATAGAAAATAAATACATCTTCTATTAGAAAAGGACATAAACATATTTATATAATATAAGGCTACCATGAACAAGAAGCAGCTACAACCGGGACACAAGTACACCTTCCAACCCAGCTTCCGTCTAACACTGCAACATCGACATCCGAAATCTGTGCGCAATGTGCAGGAAGTGTAGCATGAGTAAAACCGACCTCATGTACTCAATAAGTGACAAACCTAAACTTAGGTTGAAATAAGTGATGATCTTGATCATAGGTTGGGTCCAACACCAATAACCAATAGCAATTCATGACAGTGTAAGGCAAATAAATAAAGAAATATCTTAGAGATAAAGTGCTTAGCCTTTTCATAGTATTCTGAAAAACAGTTCCATTTGTCAAGTATACCAATGAAATCCTAAATCCTTTACTAAAATCGTCAAAAATATAAGTAAGTTTGAAAACAATAACTTTTTCCAAAAAATCCTTTAACAGTAAATATGATGTTTCATTTTAATTCTAGATAGTATGTGTCAAATACATTTCTATAACCACAGATGGATGTGTGTAAGAAGTTATAAATGGCATGATATCGTAAAACACCAGGATAATGTTTCTCTATGCATGTATGTCATGTGCATGTCAAATGCAATGCGACTCAGCAATAAAACCATATGCATACTCTAAAAGTATCAAGTCACTCAGTCCTTCCAGTTAGTGAGTCCTCACAGTCACTTAATCCTCCCAGCTACTCAGTCCTCACAGTTACTCAATCCTCCCAGTCACTCGGCACTCGCACTCAGTAGGTACCTACGCTCACTGGAGGTGTGCAGACTCCAGAGGGGCTCCTTCAGCGCGAGCGCTATAACAGGCCAATCATGGCATAAATCGATAAAACATGATGCCCGATCCCACAAATTTCTTCACAATTAGGCCCTCGGCCTCACGGGGGCACAAATAAGTAAAACATGTTGCGGAATGCAACCCGATCCTATAAATATCCTCACAATCCGGCCCTCACTCAGGCATTAATCAATAAAACATTCTACGGCGTGCATCCCGATCTCATAAATATCATCACAATCAGGCCCTCGGCCTCACTCACTCACCAATCTCTCCAGTCTCTCGGGCTCTGAATATCATGAAACTAGCCTGACAACAATGATATGATGTATCAATAAATAGCAACTGAGACTGAGATATTATATGAATGCATGAATATCACTGAGTACGAAATACAAATAAAATCAGTGAGGTGACAGCAAGAAACGACAACTACGGGTCATAAAAGTATCGGCATAAAGCCTAACATGATATCTAGCATGATTGAAAACTCATCTAATAAATCACATGGTGAAACAAAAATATCAACAAACTAGGGCCACTAACAATGCCAGGGGAAAACAACGGAGTCACAATTCACAGGGTGCACGCCCACACGCCCGTCACCTAGCAAGTGTGTCACCTCAATACCAATCATATAACAAAAGATTTGGGGTCTTAGAACATCACCACTAAATTAAGAAGAGTTACCTATCCTAAATAAGCCAATTCCAACGTCGGGCAAGCCAAGTAATGCTCCAGAAATGCCAACACGTGCGTAGCAATCTCTGAACGACTCAAAACTAGCAAAAAGCAACTCAAAAACATCAAATAAAGCCAAGGAAGAAATTACAAATGATAAATATTGAATCGTACTTCAAATCCCATATCCGGTAAAAATATTTCTCGGCCCATGCCTCGAAACCCCACAAAAATCACAAAATCCAACAACCCATTCAATTACGAGACCCATCATACTAGTTTAACTAAATTCCGACTCCAATTAGATGTTCATAAATCAAAGTACATACTATGAAACTTTTAGATCAAAACTCGCAATTTCTTATTTAAATTCATCAACAAATTTCTAAAAATGAAGATGGATATGAAATATAATAAAAACTGAGTAGAGAACACTTACCCCAATCCTTGTGATGAAATTTTCTCTAAAAATCAACTCAATCAGAGTACATCTCAAAATATGAAGAAAGAACAAAACCCTTGGTTTTATGACACTGCTCAGCTATTTCGCATTTGCGGTCAAAACACCGCATCTGCGACCTCCGCTTCTGTGGATCATGCCCCGCATCTATGAAGCCCATGGACTCTATCCCTTCTGCATCGACCATCACACCTGTGTAAGTTGCCACAGGTGTGGTCACACTAGAACCAGCTGTAATAAACCTTGGAAACTTTTTCCAAAATGCTCCAAAATCAATCTGAAACATGTCCGAGCCCCTCGGGACCACGTCCAAATGTACCAACAAGTCCCATATCATAACGCAGACCTACTCGAAGCCTCAACACACACATAACAACATTGAAATGACAAATCACACCTCACTTCGTAATCAATGAACTTGAAACATCAAACTTATACAACTGATATTGAAACCTCTCAAATCATGTCTGATTGACCTCAAATTTTTGCACAAAAGTCACATGTAACATTACGAACCTATTGCAACTTCCATAATCAAAATCCGACACCAATACCAAAAATTTCACTCCTAGTCAAACTTTTCAAAATTCTAACTTTTACCATTTCATGCCAAATTCTACTACGGACATCCAAATCAAAATCTAGACCCGCTCCTAAGTCCAAAATCACCCAATGGAGGAAAGGTAACAATCAAAAATCTAATCCGAGGTCAAATACTAAAAAGAAAAAACTTGGTCAAACCATTCAAATTTAAAGCTTCTAGTTGAGAATCATTGTTCCGAATCAATTTGAATGACCTTAAAATCAAACAGACGATTCACATAAGTCATAATATATTATACGGTTCTACTCATGCCCTCAAATAATTAAGCAAAGTGCAAATTTTCAAAACGATCTATCTGGTCGTTACAAATACCACTCATAAGATGAACCACATAGGGATGCCATGAAATATTGTTATTGAAGTATAGTATCACCCCTAGGTGGAGCAGGAAAACCATTTCAAATATTTGTTGATGCAATATAAGCCCTAGTGACAATGTATTATATAAGAGGTTTGAGGTTATCAGTGGTGGATTGTAGATCAACATTAAGGTGAATCAACAGTGGATGGATAAAAGTTACAAAGTATGCGATGATTAGGTCGTCATTCTTAACATGAACAGTAATGAGAAAGCATTAAAGGACTTAAATTTATACATATAGGATAAGCAAGGAGA
Organism: Nicotiana glauca; assembly: GCA_026770625.1. NCBI lineage: Eukaryota > Viridiplantae > Streptophyta > Magnoliopsida > Solanales > Solanaceae > Nicotiana > Nicotiana glauca. The sequence continues at coordinate 55,636 of MU710910.1, read as the reverse complement.
GTAACCTATAGTTTGGTAGCAGTCCTCAGTAACTATAAACCGAAGTAAGAGTTATGATATTGTATGACCTACTAAGATGTAGTAAAGCCATAGACTCCCAGAGGGATATCTTGTCATAATTCTTTATATGTTCACAAAGTGAGGCGTAGAGACTGGCTAAAAGTTGGAGGAAAAAAGAGAGAATAGTTGCATAGGCACACATACAAGGACAAAGCCATGTATATGATAGAAGGTAGCAATAGTTGCGAGATTGGAAGAACTCCAACGACATGTCATGGTGTGAGAAAGAGGCCTAAGGGGAGGAACGCCCTGGACTTTGGATTTATTCACCAAAAAGTTTCCTAAGATTGTAAGGAGAGTACTAAAGTATTCACAAGAGCTATAGGTTATGAGAATGATAAGTGCATTAGTCAATATTTGAGGACGAATGTTCCAAATTGTGTAATGATATTACGGCCCATGTTTTTGTACGTGAAAGTACGTCGTAATTGATGTAAGTTTGGAAATGAGATTCCCTTTTAAAGTATATAAAGTGATCTAAAGATATTACATTCATATTTCCGTTGAGCATACCAATGACTAGATTGAGGACGAATGCACTTAAACACGAGAATGGATATTTTTGACAAATAAAAACAAGTTGTTTGCCTATCCCACGTGCTTGGTTCACCAACTTACTTTCTGTCCTACTTGCTTATGCTACTCGAGACATGTCTAATTATTTAATGAGGATGAGACACATGTTTCAAAATGAAAAAAAAAACAACATGAATCACTTGATTAAGTAGGTGACAAGTAGGTACATCACCTACTTAGAGCTTGTAGATAAAATTAAAAGATAATGGAAAAGAATTGAGATGGACAAGTCTCGGGGCAGCCCAAACCCATTAGTAAGGCCATATAAACGTAGAGATATCTCAATTTCACTTAGAAGCACAATTTATCATCCCTCTAAGTCTATTGCAACGTGAAGGAGCTCCAAAATATTATCCCAAAATCTATCTCAAAGTTATCCTATGCTTGAAGACCAAATCCACATGTTGATAAGCTAATTTCTCTATTCGATGATCAAAATCGCCTAGTTATCTCTCTCTACTTTGTTTTTTGGGCGTGAAGAGCTTGTTTGAGCTTGAAGTAAAGCTTAGTTAGAAAAGTATTCTTGCTTCCAAGATAAGCTTTAAGTTCTGTTGTATGTATTTAAGATCATCTATGTATATCTAGTTGATTTGTTAAAGGAAACTTGTGAAGTAGGTTGAACTTCATGTTGAAGAGTTGTAGTTGATGGACTATTTTAGAGTTGAATTCTTGATATTTTATGGCTGTAAATTAGTAAAAATAACTTAATAATACTATTGCTAATGTGGTTTATGTGTTTAAAAGAAGAGAAGGCTTGGAAAGTGCAAGTTAGAACTTGGTTGTTGGGTGAGATGGTTTGGACTGTTTTGGTGATGTATTGTATTGAATATGAGGAAAATGAAAAGAATAAGGGGAGGTGCTGTCCAAATATTTGTAGATGAGCTAGTCACACATTTTTGTTGAGTTCTAGATTCCGTAAGCTTAACAACGGTCCCTTGGTGTTTATTGTAGATTGAAGTACTAACGGGGAGAACTAACATCATGGGGTTAGGTAAACAACAAAAGTATGTTAAGGCTATCCCTTATTTCCTTTTGGTGTGATTCATACGATACAAACAAAACGAGCAAATGTACATCTATCATAAATACTTCTATTCATAGAAGCAGTAGGGGTGCCTACGTTCCTCATTCCTCATGTGTCTTATTATTATATTTTCTATTTATGGGTCTTAGAAAAATACAAAGTTGATAAAGTTTATCCAAAGGCATATTAATCTTAAGACATTCCGAGAGATCTTATGACTTACTTCTTGTGCATTTCATTCGTTTATACATGTATATTGACCCATGACCATATGGTGTTATATACACCTATGTTATATGTATATGAGGTATGGGGAAAGTTCATGGAATTATATACGCACCACCACCTGATCAGCTTGTATATGTTGATTATTTCACCCATAGTGGTCGAGATGATACGATGGGATGCCCTAAGAGGTGTTATGATGTTATGTATGCATATACCTATGCATGGTATGATATTTATACACATAATAATGATATTAAAAATGTTTCATGATTTATAGTGGTTTACAGACTTAAAGGTTGAGTCTTTTACTCTATGTTTCTTAAATGTCTATTATATCATACTTTTCATGCCTTACATACTCAGTACTTTATTCGTACTGCTATTTCATTTGCCTGGGGATGCTATATTCTATGCCTGCAGGTCCCAATAGATAGGTTGCCACTCCTCCAAGTAGGCTATCAACTCAGCAAAAGGTGTTAGTACACTCCATTTGCTCTGGAGTTGCCTATTTGGTTAGTAGTATTTGGACATGTATCGATTGTTATGGCGAGACCTTGTCCCTACCTTTATGAAAATTATGTACTCTTAGAGGATTGTCAACATATGTCATTTATATGGATACTTGTATGCGCTTGTCAACCTATGTTTTGAGTTTACAAATGATTATGTCGGCCGTATAGGCATGTGTGTCACATGTATAAGTTTGAATACCATATTGGGTTGTCCTATATCGAGTATTCCCTTATATGTATTATGGTTATCTCATGACGGCTTTCTGGTTCATTGGCCCATGATAGTGCAATAAGAAGGATACATTATATTGGTACTCGGTTGAGTTAGGCACCAGGTGCCCATCGTGTCCCTTTGATTTTGATCGTGACAAAGATATTTTTACTTTTTGAGTAATTCCCACTCATATTATTATTATTGAGATTCTTGTTTGCATTGTGGTTGAGCTGTGGTCTATATGTTGTGGTAATTTCGATATTGTTGACTTTGTAAGTTGTGGCATGTGGTCATTTGTGGTGTGAGGTGTTATTGTGTTGTGTTATTGATACGCATGCAGTGCTATAAGAATAGTAGTTAATGTGCATGTGGCGGCATAAGACGGGATTTATGTACATGTTGCTAGTAAGGGAATTACTTGAAGCCACGCATAGACTTAAGGGGGCTAAAGTGCGTGCAACTATTTCGGGAAAAATATTTTCAAAAATATCCTAATGTAAGGCTCATGCGGGGGTATAAGGAAAGATTGTGATTTTGAATTGTTAAAAGTGGGTACGAAGTAGTACCTCAATTGTGATTCTTATTGTACATTCCATGTTAAGGAAGCTTGCTAGTTGAACAACATTTTTATCTCTTTATTTACCGTACTTGTATTTGTCGTGTTGATTTCCTGATGTTCTTATATCGTGTTTACTCCGTGTTGCCTTTATTTCTTTGAATTATATTGTTAGCTTACATTATTAAATAGCTTTATTATTATTTATTTTCCTCGTCTTCCATTATTTCCCTATACTATGCCTTATTCAGTTTATGTTATCCTAGTAGGTGTCTTGACCTAGCCTCGTCACTACTGTACCAAGGTTAAACTTGATACTTATCGGTGGCCTTGCGGTGTACTCAAACTATGCTTTATCATATTTGTGCAGATCAGGTACTTCATCTCAGATTAGGCATTAGTGATTTGACCACACATTTAGGAGACTTCAAGTTACTTGTTTAGAACTTGCAAGCCTCGGATTCACCTTCTGTCGTTAATTTTACTACTGTTTACTCTTTATTTTTACAGGTTTTTACTAGGGATTTTCTGTATATTTCTATAGAGCTTATGAATCTGTTCCACCAATTTTTGGAATCATGGTATAGGTGTTCTGTTCGGAGTTATTATGAGTTTTATAGAATTATCTTATTATATTAGTTAATTCTTTTAAGCTATCAATGATTGTAGGCTTACCAAGTCTTAGAGACTAGGTGTCATCTCGACCTCCTAAGGTCGGAAATGGGTTCACGACAAGTTGTTATTAGAGCTCTAGGTACATAGGTGTTACGTATCATAATCAAGTTTAGTCGAATATTTGCGGATCGGTATGGAGATGTCTGTACTTATCTTTAACAAGCTACGAAACTATTAGGAAAATTCCACTTCTTTGATTCCATATCATTCGAATTTGTTGATTTCAAAATCAAAGTTCTTGTCTTTCTATTCTCTAACAGATGGTGAGGACACACACTATTGGATCTGATGATCATACACTCATGCTCCCTTCTAGAGCCGTTCGAGGTTGTGCCCGGGGTAGAGATCGAAGAGGAGAACGAGGTGCGGTCAGAGAACCTACCCGAGCAACGACTGAGGAGCAACCAGTAGCTCTGATTGGGGGACAGACATTCGAGGCGCCTGTTGTTTCCTCTGTACATCAAGAGACCTTTTCCTAGTTCTTGAGCATGTTCTGCGATCTAGATCAAGAGGGATTGACTCTACGTGCACCAGCTACATCTCAGGCCAGGGGAGGAGCTCATATTTCTGCTGCCTGTACTCTAGAGCAGTGGGTTCATGTTTATTAGGTTTCGAGCATTATGCCAGCACATACAGCTATTCAAGTTTAGCCAGAGGTTAGGCCTACGGCATCTGAGGAGGATCATAGAAGACTTGAGATGTTCAAGAAGTAAAATCCTCCTACTTTCAGCAGCACAACTACAGAGGGTGCGCAGATCTTTCTCGAGAAATGACATCATATTCTACATTCCATGGGTATTGTGGAGGTAAGCGGAGTTCCTTTTACTACAATTCAACTGTTAGGAGCAGCGTATCAGTGGTGGGAGGCTTATGAGGATGGTAGGTCAGTTTATGCATCCCCCTTCACTAACTTTTCTTTGATGGAGGTCCTTGAGGTCGGGTACCACCTCGGGACTAGCAAAGGTGGTGTTGTCTTTCTGGAGCCTAACTTTTCTTTAATAGTGGTCCTAGAGGTTGGGTACCATCTCGGGACTAGCGAAGATGCTTTTTGTACTTTCAGATGGGCAGATCGTTGTCGTTTTTTTATATATAGGGCCACTTCTGCTTCTTTGGAGACCCTACCATTTTAGGAAGTTACCCTTTTTTTTCCTATTTAAGGTTTTTGTCACTTTAGTACTACCCTACTTGCACAAATATCTGCTCTAGTTTTCTGATTTCGCCACCATCATGACTGCTATATCAGGGTCTGTTCGGTAAAGGGGGGATATTTTCACCACCGGTATTCAGGATTGGCGAAATAGTATTTTGGTGATTTTCGTGAGGAATGGAATCATGCACGTAAGTGATGCACTCCGCATCTTTTTAGCTTTATTCATGGCGAAGGATGGTTTCATAACCGTATCTCCTTTTCTTTTTTTTGTAGGAATTTTATGGGCACCGAGCGACGTTCATGATTTTCCACATTAGTCCAGAAGTTGGCAACCCACTCAACTTGAAACGAGTGCAAGTGGCGAGCTTTTTCCTGGAACAGATGGGAAGCAAAACATCATGGTAGGTGTCGCGCTACTTTTTCCTTTTTCTTTCTTCACTTGGAGAGGCATTTTCCTTTACTATGTATTAATCTTGCTGTTGTAGGCATCGGAGGGCCTCCCAAGGAGAAGCAACACCCCTTTTGAGAGGGGGGAAGTTGCTATCATATTATCTAAAGAATGATAAAAATTAGCGGAAACTGCCTTTATAGGGTGATGGCGCTCATAGCAAGCAAAAACTAGACTGGGCTCCCGAGCTGAAACATCTGAGCCTGCCACGCCCATAGTCATTGATTCTAGGAAGATGGTTTCTCCATTGTCGCAGCCCTCTCTTTTTGGCTACAGTACTTCGAGGGGTACTAGGAGCTTGGGGTCGCATACTTCGAGCGACCGTGCCTCGACCGGAATCGATTCTTTCAGAGATGAGGGAACTAGTTTATCATATGTGCGTTCAGCTTTTGAGGAAGCCTTGTGTCTTCTCTTCATGGTGATTTTTGGCATGGACATTTTGAGTTTTGCATTTTCCCTTCTTTACTGGGTTTTCTTTTGTAGGCCTTTGATGATCTTAAGTCCGGACTGCTTCGCAGCGAAGCTAGGTTGCGGAAAGCTCTGTATGAGAAGAGATCCCTTAGGCTCCTTCGCGGTGAAAAGGAAGTCAATCTGCCACACATGTGGTATGAAGTTGGCCAGAGCTTGAATTATGATAGCTACTTGAAGGAGTAGGTAATTTTCCGTGCTGGGTGAGCATGCATTCCACCTTCTCGCTTCTGAGGCTAACATTTTGTTATTTTAGTTGCAGAAAAATACAAAGGCCTTGGAAAGCCTTCTAAATGAGGTCGTCTGAGCCAAGCGTGAACATGATGAGCTATGAGCTCAGGTGGAGGTTCGGGTTGTAGATGAGAAACGTGCTCCAGCTAAAGTTCCTGCCTTTAAGACCCAACTTTTCTTAACTCACGACAATGATTTGGTTCAAGTAAATACAATTAAGAAACTCGAGTCTGAACTTTCAAAGGAAAGGGCCGAGATCGTTAACGCTCGGGTTAAAGCTGCAACGAGCTAAATTAAGGCTGATTAAGAGATGGTGATCTATTTGAAGGATACTGCCGATGCTCAGGATGAACTAAGAAGGGTCCTTGACCATGAGGAGAGGGTCAAAGAATATGCTTATTGCATGTCTCGAATAAAGACTCTCGAGGAGATCCATGCCAATGGTTTTGTTCTCATGGAAGAATGGGCGCGAGCGATGGCGGGCGAGCATGATGCTCGGAGGCCGTTGTCCAATACTGAAGAGGGAGAAGACAAGCCAGGAGAGCTGTAGCCCTCTGGGGGAGAGGCGTAGATTTTGCCGTCTATAAGGCATGTTTTTAGATGGAGATTGCTTTTTTCGTATATGTGTATAAAATAAATAACCTTGTGGCTTTATTTCTTCTGTATCTCTTTTTGTCTCGAATTCAGCCAGGCGGACTGGTCTTTAATTTGGCAGGAATCCATAGATTCGTAATATGGCACTGAGGCTTATTATGATGGCCCGTAGGCTCTTACCCACTTGGTTGATTAGACCTTTAACATAAGCTGGCATTCGAGCTCTTATGCTTTTGTTTCTAAACATGTTTTGGTTAGCTATTTCGGATTTAGTCTCCGATTCAGGTTTTGACTCGAGCTCATTTGACACTGAAGCCTTTATGTTTGCATGGACTGGCAATGATGGCTCTTACGCCTTGGGTCGAAGCAACCTTTTATGTATGTGTGGCCCTGAGGCTCATTAGGCTGGCGACCATGGCTCTTACGCTTTTCCCTTAGGCATATATAGTTAAATATTTTGGGTTCAGTCTCCAAGTCAGGTTCTGACTCGAGCTCAATCGATCCTCAAGTTTTCAAGTTTGTGCGGGTTGGGGACAATGACTCTTACGCCTTGGGTCGATGCAACCTTTTAATGTAAGCTGGCGATAATGGCTCTTATGCTTTGGGTCAAAGAGACCGTTTATTGGATTTATTTTCCCCTCATTAAAGACTTTTTGAAGTATTTTGCCTTACCCTTCGTCGATTTAGGAAGAACCTCAATTTTGAGTTATTTTGTGGCAATGATCAAGCACCTCGAGAGGTTTGGCTCGGAGGCTAATTATCTTGAATCCATTGATATGGAGCTTACATGGTCGAAGCTTTTTTGCCTATGTCGAGGGTAACCTATTTAACCGGTTCTTATCCCAAGTGAAGTAGTTTAGGCATCTATATCGAGGGTATGCCTTCTAGGGGTCTTACAAGTTCGATATATAGCCTTAACTTCGGGATCGTGTTTATTCCTATAGTAAGGTCTTACAAAATTTTCATGCCTTTGAGGTCTTACAGTTTTTAGATACATGGTACAAGTATGGTTCATGCCTTGCTTGAGGTCTTATAGATTTTTCAGGGCTTTAAGGCCTTACAGTTTTGTTGCCGCCTTACATAGGTCTTACGAGACCGAGTCTACCCGCTCAGGGTCTTATGTCATCGGGGTTTTTTAACGAATGGCGATTGGCAATAGTTTTCGAGTCATCCAGGTTGTTCTTACTTGGGAGCCATTACTCATAAGCTCGGTATTGCCTCACTGAGGGCTTATGATTTCAGAGATTCCAACCCTAAGGTCATGCGATTTTTTAGATTTTATGCCAGTCCCCGAGTGTTCGGGGCACTTTTGGCCTTGGAGATGTTTCATGATTTTCATGCCGCCTCATTAAGGGCTTATGCATTTGGAGTTCCGACCCTGTGGTCATACGGGTGATGAATTGTTGATGCCAGTCTCCGAGTATTCGGGACGTTTTTTATGGAGGAATCATTTTTGAAAAAATACTGAGTTTCCTTTTGAGTATGAGATGCTTAGAAAAAAGGTATTCATTGATTGCTTGGCACAAGTATACATTTTTTGCGATCAGGGGCTTGGTTATGCGAACACGGTTCGCTTCGACCGTTTGGCCCGGAACATCATTTTCCTGTTGGGACCCCATTTGGCGCTTCATGATTCTTTTGAGTGGATGACCTTCCGGGAGGATACCCTCAAGTGTTTGAGTTTGATTTCAAAAGAAGACTGGAATACTTATCGAGTCTTTTTTAGGTAGCATGTGGAAGGAAAAAAGTGCAACGGATGCTGTAAAACCTTAAGGTCTTCGGGCTTGGTTAGCACGTTGACTGCTTCGATCGGACGGCTGCATAAGGGTTAGAATGAAATATAAAATGAAAAAGTTGATGGTTATACCTCAGCGTGGGATATGTCGGTGACGTTTCGAGGTCTGATATGTCCCTACCACTGGTAATGAGGATACTATATGGTCCTCTGCTATGTTTAATTGGTCTTAACCGAAGATGTAGTTTGATTACCCTTTAGCACTTTCATGAGTGGAGGTATTTGTGCCGGTGCCACATTGTGCACCACGAACATTTTATTTGCAGCGTGTTGTTTCCCGTAGACGGTTTTAATCCCATCCTTTGTGGGGAATTTCATGATTTGGTGGAGGATGGATGGTACAACTCTCATGTAGTGTATCCACGGTCGTCCGAACAAGGCATTGTACCTCATGTCTCCTTCGATGACATGTAATTTGATACAGTGAGTCGTGCCGGGCACGTTGACTAGGAGGGTGATTTCTTCTTTCATTGTTTCACTCGCCATGTTGAATCTGTTGAGGACTCGAGTGGCGGGTACCATTTGGTCGAGCAGTTCGAGGTGTTTTATTATCCTTGACCTGATAATGTTGGTCGAGCTACCTGGGTCCACGAGTACACATTTTATTTGAAATGTATTAATTAGGAAACAGATTACTAGTGCGTCATTATGAGGTTGAGACAAGGTCTCGGTGTCCTCTTCACTGAATGTGAAGGCATCCTCGGGTATGTATCACCGAGCCCGCTTTTCTCTGGTGATGGATATTTTTGTCCTTCTCATCACAGGTTCCTTGGGAGCATCAACTCCCCATGTGGATAACATGTTGTCACTCGTTCATTTTTTCTTCTTGGCCACCTCTCTTTATCGGAATTGATTTTTAGCCCGGTACCTTAAGAACTCTCGAAGGTGACCTTTATTGAGTAGCCTAGCTACTTCTTCTCGGATTTGGTGGAAATCCTCAATCCTATGGTATTGTTTGTTGTGAAATTCACATACTAAGTTATGATTCCTTTGGGAAGGATCCGACTGTATAGCCCTGGGCCATCTGGTGTCTCTGATTTTGCTGATGGCGAACACGATATCTGATATATCGACGTTGAAATTGTATTCTGATTTGCAAGGTGCCTTACTTGGCCCTGCATTTCTATCGAACCCGGCTCTGTTGATCACTCCTCGGGGATTCTGTGCTCGGTCTATCCTTCGATCATCGCAAGGTGGGTTACACCTCGGTATGTTCCGTAAGTCTTTGATGTACGGTTGGTACCTTTCTTTCTTTGGCTTTAGCTCTTTCGCAAATATCCTGCTTGGGTATACTAAGCCCGAGGGCGCTCCCAGCTGGTCATCTTGGACCCTGATTTTTGACGGGTATCGGTTATGGACATCCGACCAGGTCACAGTGGGATATTCGACCAGATTCTCTTTCAGCTACCTTGAAGCCACTAAATTTCGCTCATTCATGCCTTGAGTGAAGTCCTACATTACCCAATTATCGGAGACATATTGTAGTTCTATTCGTTCTATTTGAAAGCGAGATATGAACTCTCGCAGCATCTCGTTCTCCCCTTGCTTGATTTTGAAGATGTTGGATTTCCTCGTGGCCACTTTTATGGCCCCGGCATATGCCTTTATGAAGGAATCTGCCAGCATGGAAATTGACTCTATAGAGTCTGGGGCCAAGCTACGATACCATATCATTGCCCCTTTGGAGAGTGTTTCTCCGAACCTTTTCAACAGGACGTACTCGATCTCATCGTCCTTTAGGTCATTGACCTTTACTGCACAAGTGTAGGTGGTAACGTGCTCGTTTGGGTTTGAGGTACTACTATATTTCTGAAGGTCTGGCATTCTGAACTTTATTGGAATTCATTTCGTGGCCTCTTTTTATAGGAACGACTTCTGTACGAACTTCTTCGAATCCACTCCTTTCAAGATTAGAGGCGCTCCTGGAATTTGGTCAACCCTGGAGTTGTCATTCTCGACCTTCTTATCATTGGCTTCTATCATTTTCTCGCCCGATTCAATCCTATTGGTGAGGTCCTCGATCATCTTTATGATGGCAGGATCGGTTGTCGACCCTTTATTGCTCGATCTCTCCGATACTTGTTCAACCAGGAGAGCTATTCCCGATGCTACTATGCTAGGATTTTTTTTGTGGCTTTGCAGCTCAGCGATAGCCAACTATTGTGCCTGCAACATTTCAAAAATAATATGAAGGCTAACCTCTCGTTCTTCCCTGGTTGGGGTTTTTTGAACTTCTTGTGGATGTCCTTGGTGTATGCTCCTGTTCATGTGTGAGCTTTCATTGACCTATTGTGTGTTGCGTGAACCCACGTCCGCTGTACTTGGTCCTGGTGCGTTCTCGAGGTTTTGTGGTGGCACACCAACAATTGGAACATCCACACTATTCTCTCTATGGTTTTAAAGGTTGTCGTTTTCAACTCTACTTACTGAGCAAGACATTTTGACTTGAAATTGAAGATCTTGGACAAGAAAAGGTTTGAAAGATAACATGCATTGTGTAATGAAACCAGCAAGAAAATAATCACTGTTATTTTTAGCCCCATAGTGGGTGCCAAACTATTTACCGTGGAAATGGTAATAACAATTAAATTTGTCAATGGGACTCTAAAAATACGTGATATATTTTTATGCTAGTTGTTTAGCAGTTGATGCTAGATGTATGAGACATAGAAGCGTAATAAGAGCTAAAGATAAAGTGATAACCAAATCGATAGGCTAGTCAATCGGGGCGTTGGGCTGGTCGATACGAGCGTCTCGATGTCGATTCTAGACCTCGGCAATGAGCTATAGAGGGTGATCGGGGTAGGGCTAATAGTTATATGATAATTAAAGAAGGCTCTTTATCGCTAATGATAAGCAATAAATGAACAACAAATATGAAGATAGTAAATGGAAGCAATAATATCAAGAGAGTATATTAGAGAGCGAATAGAATGTTCTTCTATATTTCGTGTGGAGCAGCTGAAGCAACATGAGTTTACAAAATGACAAGGATCCCCATTATATATGGAGGGAATATCAACATAGTACAAAAGGCATTAATTACAAAGATATGAGGATGGGACAGCTAGATATGATGCCCTGAGGCCATGAGTCGGGTTTAGAATAGCCTGCTAGGTTATATCAGTCTTAGCCATGCGCTTTGGGAATTCCCCATTTATCATAGTCATGGTCGTCACTATCTTGGGGTCGAATTTTGATGACCTTCGAAGGAGGATACTCGGATAAAGCCACGAACCTTCGAGGTGACCTTCTAAAGTACCTTAATGATGAGAGATTGGACCCTCCGATTTTGCCATATACAACCACTGTAGCCAACCTACATTAAATTTTGCAGCAACACAACATGTAAGAGTCAGTATCGCCATCCCACAATAGAGGTCGTACCAACCCTATGTGTAAGAGTCAGTGTTGCTAGACCATATTAAAGGTTGTATCGACCAACACATACGATCCACTATTGCCAACCCATATTAAATTTCGTACCGACCCAACCCATAAGAGCCTAAAAGCCAGCTTAAAATTCAAAAACTTAAGGGTCAATAAGCTCGAGTCAAAATCCAACTCGAAGACTGAGCCTGAAACAGTTAACTAAAAATCGCCTAAGGGCAAATGCGTAAGAGCCTACGAGCCAGCACAACAAGCCTCAGGGCAGATTTATAAACCCAAAGGTTTACCTTGAAGTTTAGTTCACCTGGCCAAACATTGTCAAACGTATAAATTCAAAACAAAGAAATACATACACAAGGAAAGGGAAATGCATGAAAAATAGGACCAAAAGGAATCTTTTATTATGTATATGTGAAAATAGACAAAGCTTTATTTATAAATGTTCTCTAAGACCATCATACACAGAATCAAAAATAAAAAGCCTAGTACTTCAACATCGGGGACTGTGGCCCGTTGGTCTCTTCCTCATTATCTTCGGCATCGGACAAGAGGAACTTGGCATCATATTCGTTCACCTTTACCTGCTTTATCTCTTCCGAGAGATTGAAGCCTCTATCGTTGATATCCTCAAGGGTTTCCCTCCGAGATTTACATCGGGCATACTCATTACTTCTGCTCTCTCGATCGGAAGCCCCTCTCAGCTCAGCTCGAGTGTCAGCAGTGTCTTTTAAATAGACAAACACTTTCTTATCGGCCTTAGCTCGAATCTCTTAAGCTTTATCCCGGCCGTCCACGACCTCGGACTTCATCTTCAAAATCTCATGATCGAGCCTTGCAATCATGCTCATTTGGACAGAGCTATTTTTACGAACATTCCAGAAATGCACCTCGAGGGCAGAAGACTTGGCCAAAGCATTCTTCTTGACGCAACTTGGGCATATGCCTGAGCCTTTAGCTCATCACACTCACACTTGGCCGGACCAACTTCGCCCAAAAGGCGTTCCAAGTCCTTCATCTTTCTCTACAGCAAAAATATCTAAATATTGATCTTGAAGGGTGGAAGAAGAAACATTCACCCCCTCAAAGCAGAGGTTACCTATCCTTCGAGGTAGCTTTCGGAGTTACGGCTCCGGCTCTCCTCGTACCACAGGTATACCAATTCCTCTCCCATTTTTCACAAATAAGCCTGAGCGATTTCTCTTCGTCCAAGGATTTTCACAACCTAGCCTCACAGCGAAGTAACTCGGACTTAAGTTTGTCAAAGGCCTACGAAAAAGGAGCTCGATAAGAAAATGAAATTGCAAAATAGAAAATCCAATACAATCGGCCAAAACTGACCACGGAATAGAGCCGTTTAGCCTCCTCAAAAGTCAATCACACACCTACTGGCCTAGTCTCATTAGCCCTAACAGAGCAGCTCCTAGTAGGAATGTGATCCTTCGAGACCTTACTTAAGCTAGGCGGCCCCTGGCCTCGAACATCCCTCAAAGTACGTTCGACAGGAAAGGAAGACAGCGGCAAAGGAGGAACCTTTTTTCTAAGGACAAAAGACTTGGGCGCTGCAGGCTCCGCTGATACATTTCTTAAGGCATCAGGGCATGACTTGTCTCGCTAAGAGCACCAATGCACTATGAGGGTTCCTTCCACTTATTATTCCTCGATCACAAAGCCGACGACCCTTTCTCTTCTCTGATAGGGCATGGTCTCGTCTTAAAAAATTCGCCAACGCCTGCGATGACGGAGTTAGTACACATAAAAAAGTACCTTTCCAAGAGAGTAAACAACACAGCACATACCGTAGTGTTTTTTCTCCCATCTACACTTGGACAGGTCTCGCCACTTACGCTCATCATAGGTCGAGCAAGTTTCCAATTCCAAGCCCAATCCGTCAGGCTGGGGACCTCGTATGGAATCCACGGGACTTGTGTAAAAAAGAAAAGGAAAGTATCTTTACAAAATCTACCTCCTGTCGATGCCCCATTAGGTCGGGGACCTTGTATGGCATCCATTAGGACACTAAGGGTTTGAATTTGAAAACTAGAGTTCAGGTAAGGGATAGAAATTATCTCGAGGGGAAGGGTTTAGGCACCCCTCAAGATCCACTAGTGTGGTTCCCGACCATGCTATGTTGTGACTTTAATGCCAATAGGTACACAAATAATTTCATACATAAGGGATACAAATAGATACGTGACAAGTATGTTGGAATCAAGGTCTAGATGATCTACAATTGTTTGAAGGTAGGTCTAAATGCAGAAAATTGATCAAGACATTGAATAAACAAAGAAGAAAAAATTTAGAAGAAAAGGAATAATGCAGTAAAATTAAAGAGAGGTTTTGAGTAGTTGAAAAGACGGAATTTTATTGATATTAAACAAACTTACATAAGGAATGGGGTCCTAGGTTTATAAAACACATGGATCATCCACACAACACCGGTAACCAATCGTTGCGTAGTGTTATCGTGTGATCATTATCTCCATGTCTACCTTTCCCACCCCGTTAAGGTATTAAGCGCGAAATGGTGTTGTAACCTATAGAATGCTATTACCCATCCCACCTATCAGTCCTGGAAGCTTTTACGGCTACTAATCCTAAAGGGAGGAAGCTTGGCTTTTCAGAGATTTAAAAATGTTAAAATACTAAAGCGTCGGGCAAAACACATAAAAACAGTTATGGGATCTCAAAACAATAATGGCTCAGATAAACCTCATTTAATCACAGAAATAATGTAGTTTAGCATGTCATGCATGTACTGATTAGGTCCAAATTATGCTTAACGTTCGGCATGCTGGTTCATTACATATCTTCAGGCAAGAGGTTCGCATTAGGCTCGCCTGGCTGCAACTTATCAAAGACTGGTGCAATTAATTAACTACTTACTTGTTTGCCTACGTGATGACCTATAGGCATGGCATCTACTGGTTTCAGGAACAAACAAGAAAATTAATTATAGAGGGTAGCCAATTTTAACAAAATGGTGCGAGTTCTGTAGTTGGTGACTACCGACATGCTAATCTTAAAACGAGTGGTTCAGATTTGGTTGATAGTTCCTATAGCCATGCTTTCTAGCATTGTTAATTTCAACACTTTTCTCAGGCGTAGTAGGAGAGATCCTACGAGCATGGTATCTAGGATGCACTTGTTTATTATTTGACCTATAACTGTTTGCCTAATGATGGATGCAAAATACAGAATCTTAAAGACATGGTCTCTACATATAAAGTCCTTATGAGCTGGATGTTTATATGATATGCAGAGTTCCTATAACCAGGATTTCAATACATGAAAATGCAAAATTCTTATGTGCATGATTTCTACATTACATGCTGATGATAGGCTATAATTACGTATTTTAGTCGATTATTACACTCTTATTTACTGCATTTTAGTTGAGTTTGCGCTTTAATCACTAGTGTTTTGTGCTAACGGTGTGTTTTATGCCTTGTAGGTGTGATTCCGAGCTATATAGATGTTATGGAATGAATTTAAGTGATTTGAAGCTTTGAAGTCTGAGTAAAAGCTCAAGGAATTAAGCGGGGATCATGTTCGGGGGTCAAATTTGATAGTTGAGAACAAACGAAGACTCGGTGAGGCATATTGTGTACTGTCTAGTAAATTGGCCATAACATTTTGCTCATAACTACATTTTGGATCCACAATATATGGTTGGAAAGCTAACTCAAAGGGCTACATCTTTCATGTTTTACGGCTTTCCAAATTCTAAACGAAACAGGGTGAAAAACCGTGGTTCCACCACGACCACGGCAAAACAACGGTAGAAGATGGTCGCGGACAACTGAAGAATCAGAGGGCATGTTTGGCCACGGTTCCACCGCGACCGCGGCAAAACCGCGGCAGGAGGCGGAAATTTCAGGTACCTATGTGCAAAACATGGGATTTTAAGCCCTAAACCCTATATTAAACAAAGGAGGCCGACCAAGAACAAGAGGGGACATATTTTGGCCACAAATTAGACCTAAGGAGGGAAGAGATACTACTTTAAGGTTAGACAACACCCTTGGAGGCAAGAACACATTGGGAGCAAGGCGGGGAATTCTTCTACGAGTTTTTCCTTCCTCTTCCTATTTTTCATTGTTGGTTATGACTTTTAGTATTGTAGTTTTACATACTATTATGAATAGCTAATTTGTTATCTAGAGTTTTGATAGAACCTTTTGTAGGATAAATTCTTGTTATGTTTTTATATAATTGAGCCATAGCTTTTCTTTATTTTTTCAACTACGTTTATATTCTGGTTGATTGAAGAGTTCTTAATTAGCTGTGCCTATTTAGTATGCATAACTCGGGAGAGAGTGCATATTTAGGTCATTGTTGAACAACACCACTCCCGGAGTATATGTGGGATCAATAACCGAGGGTTTAAAGGTGGGATTAGGGATAACGAAGCCTTGGGTGCGATCTGAAGTGAGCTTTATTAAAAGCCAGCTAGCGTAGCTCGGGAGAGTGCGTCTAGTAAATTATCGTAATTACTCGGGAGAGATTTACGATAATAAAAGTGCTCATGATTGGTAGAGAATACTTAGGCAAAATTATAGAAGACATAGCGGGAAGAATTCCGACAATTGGGGAAATCATAACTTTAGACCTCCTTAATCTTGTCTCTAACCCTTAGTATATTTAGTTGTTAATTTAGTAGTTTTATTTGTTAGTTAATTAGTTAAACACAAGAATCTTAATATCTATAAGTTAGGAATTGTTCAAGCTTGTCTTCTTGGTGATAGTGAACAGCTGTAGCTAAACCTTAGTTCTCTGTGGGATTCGACTCCGGACTTGCAAACCGGATTATATTTGCAACGACCACGTTGTCCTTTTATAAGGCATAGTTGGGCGTGATCACATGCAGAGCTCCTATAAGCAGGATTTCAATACATGAAAATTCAGAATTCATATGAGCATGATTTCCATATATGAAATTGATGGAATCGTATGAGCATGATTACTATATGATATGTAGAGTTCCTATGAACATGATTTCTATATATGAAATTGCAGGAATCCTATGGGCAGGATATCTACCCTCATGCATACATGGATAACCCTTACCTTTTTACTAAAAACGCCATAAGTTATTACAAAGATTTATTACATACCAAATTGAATCAAAACAGGAAATAAAACAACATCAAAACTCTTAAGCTGCATCCAAGGAACCTAATTCAAACCCAAGGTCTAACAATATAATATGAGCCAACTGTCGGGATCAGGTTCCAAAGCCTTTCTCTTATATGGAATGTGTCAAGGTTCCAAGGAGTTTCAAGAACTCCAGGCAATGCTCACACCCAGATATCATTGCAGAACTGAATTAAAGTGCAGTGTGGAAGGGCCACCCTTTCAATGTCCAAGTTCAGAGGGAACTCAAGGTCCCAAGGCAAGGCTCATTGGGGGGTGGCAGAACTTAGAGTCTAGGAACAAGTTTAAGTGCAATAAAGGGATTTAAAAGATGCCAGGGTAGGATAGTGGTCATGCCCAGCAACATAAAATGTTGGCACACCCCTGATCAACCCACTAGCCAAACATTGGAGCGTCGAGGACCTATTGAAGGTCGAACCAGGGCCTGGGCAGTAATTGGGATACTGTTAGGCCAAGGTTTCAACTGAACACATAAAGAGGTTAGGGGTAGGGACTCTTATGAGAGCAGAAGAAAAGAAAGAAAAAAAGACTTTGCATAAGCTGCGAAGCATGAACAGCAAACCACACAAAAGAATGAAACTATAAAATAAACATATAGGGATGAAGCGAAAGTTAAATGAAAGGGCATACCAGTTTTCAGAAAGAGACAAGCAAGTAGGAAGAGGCAATAGATTTAGGGAAGCCAAATTGCAATCAACATTCAATAGTGTATGTTTTTTAGAAGAGATGATTAAAAAATCGTCTGTGTGTTAATGAAAGAGCAGGGTTTTTATAATTGAAAACAGGTATAGCAAATAAGGCAAGAATCATAGTTTAGTAATAATTAAGGAACTATGTACTAATTAAAATCAATTAGCCCATAGACTCCCTTTAATTAAGGAGTCCAAATTCCAACGGTAATGGGAAGAAGTTATTTAAGGAAGGGAAATCAAGTAAATACCTCGTGCAAGGTAGGCAAATAAGGGTAAATACATAGTGGTACTTGATTTGCAAAACAAGGAAAGGGAATCAGTAAAATAACCAGTAAAGAATCTCAGTGAAAGCCTTACTCGAGTCAGAAAAGAGGTACAAGGGAAGTTTTAATTTAGGAAAAATTGGTAACAATCAAATAAGCAATATTAAAGGGATTAAAAATAAATTAAAAGTTGGCAAAATATTTGAAAGAGAAGTTATCGTATAAAACACATAGGCATGTCAAACAAGGGGATTTCAAAATCACAAACGCAGAAAAAGGTTCAAATTCAATTCATAAATTCGAAGTGAGTCTGAGAGTACGAAGTTTCGAAGTAGAACCCTTGTCCAAACATAAGACCAAATTAACCAAAGAAAACCCCTAAATCTTAGGGTTTTTGAACTCGAGTTTGATACAGGGATGAAGAAGCAAACTATTCAGATAAGCTCATAGACCTTTTCAGAGTCTCATGAGAAGTATACAAGCACGATATCAAGTAGAACATAGAAACCAGTACAAGAAACAAGTTTCAAGAAAAGCTTGAAATTAAATGAATTCAGGTAGTGTAAAATTAAAGAAACAGTCGATGAAACACATCTAGAAAGAATCCAGGCAAAGTCCGGTAAGAG
Organism: Nicotiana glauca; assembly: GCA_026770625.1. Taxonomy (NCBI): domain Eukaryota; kingdom Viridiplantae; phylum Streptophyta; class Magnoliopsida; order Solanales; family Solanaceae; genus Nicotiana; species Nicotiana glauca. The sequence goes on along the minus strand of MU710910.1, from coordinate 36,980 downwards.
CAAGCAAAGGATCAAAACTCAGTAGGAAAATACAGTAGAGGAACACATAAGATAGGCATGTGAGAGCATGGTGAAAACCCAATAAGAGCACAATAGAAAAATTTCATCACAAGGCGAATATAAGAACACACGAAAGGCATGTGAGACAGAAAAGAAGCAGTAAGAACATGGCAGGGACCGATTCACACCAAGAAGAAGAGAAGAAGAAGAGTCAGAAACATTTTAAGAAATTTCCAGAATCCCTAATCGAAAATAAGTGCTTTTTGAAGGAGAATTAGAGAAAAGGTTTAAAAAGCTTAAGCAACAGTCCAAACATGTAACAGATCATAAATAATCGGAGAGAACCTCGTTATTTAGGGTTCCAGATGAACCCTAGAGATGAGAAAGGCTTAAAAAAATACCCGATCTAAGTCGGATAATGTCACAAACAGGCCTCAAAAGACCAAGAGCCACCGGAGCAAGGCTGGAGATGGCCGGAATCTTCGAATCAGTGAAGGCCTGGTTGAAGACCCTTGAGGTTTGACCTCGATCCTCAAACAAACAGGCATGCATGAGCCATAGGAGGTGGGTATAGGTTGTCCGTGGCCTGAGAAACCATGGACGCCGGTGAAAACATGGTGGAACAAGGTAGGGGAGGCTAGGGTTCTTGGAGAGGTTGAGAGAGAATTGGGAGATGGGGGGTACAAGGGCGGCTGCAGACATAAAATGATTAGGGTTAGGGGGTGATTGAGAATTAAAAAGGAAATGGAAACGGGGACTGTTGATCTAGGCGGTCAACGGTTGAGATTAGAGAGGGTAGGTGGGAAAAGGGTTTGGGTCGGTTTGCATGGGACTGGGTCAGGGTAATTGGGTCTGAGATTGTGTTTAATTAGGGGTTAATTTTAGGCCATAATTGAAATAATTGGGGCTACCTTTTAAATAGCCATTTTCCCTTGTTTGATTTTATAAAAATAGTAAAAAATAGTTTTTAAAGAGCATTGAAAACACTGAACCAGTTAACAATACATAGGTATTCATTGACAAATACTGGGACTAATTTTACAACTATAAAATACTATTAATCGTAAAATAGACTAAAATTGCAATTAAATGTAATTTGACTTTAAAATACAAAATAAATTTGTAAAAATGTATAAAAATTACCATAGTTATATTTTGGTATAAATATGAGAATAAAATAAGTAATTCACCAAGAAGATAATTTTGGAAATAATTATTGATTTTATACTGCTAAAATGGACAATAAATTTGTTCAAAAAATCTTTTAAAAATTGAGAAAAATACTAAAACACTTAGGCATACTTATATATGCCTATATATAGTATTTTGAAAATATTTTGAGTATATAAAATACATAGGAAAAAATTGGATATCAACAGATGCCCCTCTTTACCCGGAAAGGATGAAAGAGTTGTCGGGTAAAGATATGATGACCAATTTTGACCGAGAGAAACGACTTGCAAAGGTTTTGACCGAGATCTAGTTTTTAGCTGCCTACATATAATTGGTCTTATAGGAATCAGGTCATATGTAGTTTGGGATACATCGACGGAGTATGCCGATGGAGGTTTTTGAAGAAGCGAACGCAATATTTAGGTTAGGAATGATGCTCAAGGACTGACGGGCCACGAGAACCGGAGCGAGATTTCTCCTGCTGTAATGGTCGTTGCCAGGCGATGTACCTACAATTGAGTAATACAAGCGTATCGTGCAGAATTTAAACATGATGCAAGTTCCCGTTGGACCATGAATGTTGTCTTTTGACGGTTAGGATGACGTCCTCAGACCATGATGTCCTGGTCCATGAAGTGCATAATCAGGGATTCGTAGCTATGAAATGATGTTCTCGGGCTATGACAATGGTGCCTCCGAACCATGATGCCTTTGAACAATAATGTGCAGAATATAAAGCGGGGTCCTGGGGCCATGGCATGGCGTTCTTGGGCTATGAGAGTGATGCATCTGAACAATGACGCCCTTGGACAGTTTGGCGGTCAACCCATAAAATGCAAGATTTAGTGGCATTTCAGCCGATGTAAAACATAAATATAAAATGGCAATATTACAGCCGACAAAGATTTAAACATAAACTAGCGATCTTTCAGCTGACACAGAGAATTAAATAAAGTTGCCAATGTTTCAACCGATGTGGAAAATATAAATAAAGTGGCGATGTTTCAGCCGATGCAAAGTTTTAATATAAAATTGTGATATTTCAGCCGATGCAAAATTTAAATAAAGTTTTGCTATATTTCAGCCGATGCAGAGTTTAAATAATGTTTGGCGATATTTCAGCCAATTGCAAGACGTAAGTAAAAGGTGGCGGTATTTCACCCATGCAAGAGATGTAAAGTGGCGATATTTCAGCCATGCAGAATTTAAATAAAGTTTGGCGATATTTCATCCGATGCGGGATTTAAATAAAGTTTAGCAATATTTCAGCCGATTGCGGGACGTAAGTAAAAGGTGGTGGTATTTCAGCCATGCAATAGAGATAAAGTGGCGATATTTCAGCCATTAAGAGTTTAAATAACGTTGGCTACCTTTCAGCCATGCAGATGGAGGTAGAGCTTAACCTCGGAAGGCAGAAAGGTAGCCTTATGCAATGCAAAAAATGCAGATGGAAGTAGAGCTTAACCTCGGAAGGCAGAATGGTAGCCTTATGCAATGCAAGAAAAATGCAGATGGAGACAATGCTTAGTCTCGGAAGGCAGAATGGTAGCCTTATGCAATGCAAGAAAAATGCAGATGGAGACAATGCTTAGTCTCGGAAGGCAGAAAGGTAGCCTTATGCAATGCAATAAAATGCAAGATGGATACAGTGCTTAGTCTCGGAAGGCAAAAAAGTAGCCTTATGTAATGCGAAAAATACATATGGAGATAGTGCTTAGTATCGGAAGGCAAAAAAGTAGCCCTATGCAATGCGAAAAATGTAGATGGAGACAGTGCTTAGTCTCCGAAGGCAGAAAAGTAGCCTTATGAAATGCAATAAATAAAGGCGAGGAGTAACGAAATCTCTTAGCTGATGGATGATGGTCGGTAGTTGATAGTCATTGTGGCTGTTGGGAATGTCGTGTGCGAATAGCACTTGTAAGTGGGCGATGATTTTGAGAGTCGTACTCCAGAAAAATATAAGCTCGTAATCATATCTGATGACTTTATGTCTGGGGTGCATCCAAAGAAAAATTGAGAGTTTTGTGAGGGGAAGGTTAGTTCGTCTTCCCGTGGACCTCTCTTGTCCTACTCGGCTCTTGCTTTCATTTGGGGTAGCATTGCTAAACAAAGCTATTTTTATAGTAGCCATGCATGATTTAGCAAAATAATAAAAATATAATGTAAATACATAATAGGTAAAATGGTTTTAAAAGAACCGATGATTGCGACACGGTTCAAGATATTGCAACCCCTTTTGCTCCGGAATTTTGAGGGTCCTCCTTATAATTCTGCCCCAGTTTACTAGAATGGTGCTTCTGACAGCTGCGCATGATGATTTTCGAAGATCAACTTTGGAATTTTGAGGGTCCTCCTCAAAATTCCGCCCCAGTTACCAGTATCAGGCCTGGCGCGAACTGTCTAGGCCTGACTCTCTTGTCGAAGGCTTTGGTCATTCTATTCTGATAAAGCTGACCATCGCAAACTGCATTCAGTCTTTTCAGATATATGAGGGCTAATTGGTCATAGCGACTCTTTACCCATTCTATGTCTTCAAGTTCTACTTCCTGCATAATTCTCGAGGAGGGAATCTCTAGTTCAGCTGGGATGACTGCCTCAGTACCGTAAACCAGCGTATAATGAGTTGCCCCTGTTGATGTGCGAACTGTGGTACAGTATCCCAATTGAGCAAATGATAGCTTCTCATGCCGCTACTTGTGTTTTGCTATCATTTTCCTCAGTATCTTCTTATTGTTCTTATTGGCCGCTTCTATGGCTCCATTCATCTGAGGTATGTAGGATGCAAAATTATTGTGCTTAATCTTAAATGTCTCACACATTGCTTTCATCAGATCGCTATTGAGATTGGAACCATTATCAGTGATGATTGACTCTGGGACGCTGAATCGGCAAATGATACGGTCGCAAACAAACTCTGCCACAACCTTCTTAGTTACTTCCTTATACGATGTTGCTTCAGCCCATTTGGTGAAGTAATCAATTTCCACTAGAATGAACATGTGCTCGTTTGACGTGGAAGGCTCGATAGGTCCAATGACATCCATCCTCCAGGCAGCGAACGACCATGGTAAGCTTGTTGCATTGAGCTCGTTAGGAGGCACTTTTATCATATCTGCATGAATCTAGTTACGATGGCTTTTTCTAACATACTGGATGCAGTCCATCTCCATAGTCATCCGGAAATAACTAGCTCGGAGTATTTTCTTGGCGAAGACAAAACCATTCATGTATGGGCTACAGGTCCCTACATCAACCTCCTCCAACAACCTAGATTCCTCCTTTGCTTTTACATATCTTAGTAATCCCAAATCGGGAGTCCTCCTATACAGGATTCTTCCGCTATGAAAGAATTGATTGGACAACCTCCACAGTGTGTGCTTTTGAGTAGTGTTTTCAAGCTCTGGATACTCTCCTGTTGAAAAATATTTCTTAATTTCATGGAACCATGGCTTTCCGTCTACCTCTTCCTCGACATGAGCACAATAGGAAAGTGATCCTGGATTTTTACCGGGATGGGATCAATAAAGTTCTTATCTGGATGCTGAATCATGGATGATAGAGTGGCCAATTCATCGGCAAACTTATTCTGGATTCTGGGGACATGCCGAAATTCTATCTTCGTAAACCTCTTCCTCAACTCTTTTACATGATGCAAGTATGAGAGTATTTTGGAGTTCTTAGTTGACCATTCTTCTCGGACCTGATGTATGAGCAAATCCGAGTCCCCGATCACTAGTAACTCCTGAATGTTCATGTGGATGGCTAGTTAGAGCCATAAGATTTAGGCTTCGTACTCGGCCAAGTTATTCGTGCATGGGAACCTAAGCTTGGCGGACACCGAATAACGTTGACCTCTTTCTGATACTAGAACCGCTCCTATGCCAACTCCCTTAAAGTTTACTGCTCCGTCAAAAACATTCTCTAGCCATCATAGGATTCTGCAATATCTTCTCCTACAAAAGAGACCTCCTCATCTGGAAAATATGTCTTTAGAGGCTTGTATTCTCCGCCCACGGGTTTTTTGGCAAGATGATCGGCTAGTGCTTGTCCTTTGATCGCTTTCTGAGTCACGTAGACAATATCAAATTCACTCAATAGGATTTTCCATTTGGCCAGCTTGCCCATGGGCATGGGCTTCTAGAAGATGTACTTCAGTGGATCCATCCTTGATATGAGATGAGTGGTATAGGCACAGAAATAATGCCTCAACTTCTGAGCTACCCAAGTCAAAGCATAACAGGTGCGTTCTAGCTAGGAATACCGGGCCTCATATGGGGTGAAACTCTTGCTGAGACAGTAGATGGCTTGCTGCTTTCTCCTTGTTTCATCATGTTGTCGTAAAACACACCCAAATTTCTCCATCCAGTACTGCAAGGTAGAGCAATAGAGGTTTACCTGGTTCGGGTGGAACCTGAACTGGCGGCATCAACAGGTATTCCTTGATTCTGTCAAAGGCTTTCTAACAGTTATCGGTCCATTTAGTGGCGGCGTCTTTCTTCAACATCTTAAATATTGGTTCACAAATGACAGTGGACTGGGCTACGAACCGACTAATGAAGTTGAGTCTCCCCAAGAAACTCATAACCTCTTTCTTGTTCTATGGCGGTGGCAATTCTTGAATGGCCTTGACCTTTGATGGGTCTGGCTCTATTCCTCGTTGACTTATGATGAACCCAAGCAGTTTTTAGGTAGGAACCCCGAATGTACATTTGGCGGGATTCAGTTTTAAGTTGTACCTTTTTAATCTGTTGAAGAACTTCCTCAGATCTTCCATGTGATCAGTGGCTTTCTTGGATTTGATGATGACATTATCTACATATACCTCGATTTCTTTATGTATCATGTCATGGAAAATTGTAGCCATGGCCTTCATGTAGGTGGTCCCAGCATTCTTTAATCAGAACGACATCATCTTATAACAATACATCCCCCACGGTGCAATGAAAGCTATTTTCTCCGCGTCTTCCTCATCCATCCATATCTGATGATATCCGGGAAAACAATTGACAAATGACTGCAGCTCGTGCTTGGTGCAATTGTCAATCAGGATGTGTATGTTTGGCAGTAGGAAGTCATCTTTCGGACTGGCCCAGTTGAGGTCTCGATAGTCGACATAGATTCTGACCTTCCCGTCCTTCTTTGATACTGGCATGATGTTGGATAACCATGTCGGGTACTCTACTATCCAGAGGACCTTGGCTTTGACTTGTTTGGTAACTTCTTCCTTGATTTTCAGACTCATATCTGGCTTGAACTTTCTGAGTTTCTGTTTTACCGGTGGACATGTCGGATCTGTTGGCAATTTGGGAGCTACAATAGATGTACTAAGACCGGTCATATCGTCATATGATCAAGCAAATATTCCCTCGTATTCTTTTAAGAACTCCATGTACTATTCGTTTTCTGACGGTTACCGGTGAACACTGATGCGCGTTCCTTGACATCCTATGTATCCCCTAAGTGGACGACCTCGATTTCGTCCAGGTTAGACTTAGGTCTGTTCTCAAAATCCTCAATCTCTTTAACAACCACTTCTGGTATCTCATCCTCTTCTGAGTCTATGTCCATTTGTTGTGTTATCTCGTCACATATCACATTCGTCGGTTCATCAAGATAAGTAATAGTAACACTATGTAAAGTAAAGTAAATGGCAAAGAAAATAAATAATAAGAGCAAGTTTTATATAAGAAACTGAAATGCTTTGATCAACAGCAAAATTGTTTTGAACATCGGAGCTCTTAAAATTTAAAGATAATACTGACGAGAAATCAACTAATGAAAGATTAAAAGATAATACATAATGCTTTGTTCAACCTTACTACCCCGAAGCTCTCCATCCCCTGGTGGTTCTGATGGACCAATTGTTGAGGTGCTCTCCTCGGTTTACTGCATGTATGGAAGGTCCTTCCTCCCTTCCTCCTCGAGAATGACATGATAGTCCATATCGTCATCTTCCAAGAACAAGTTCTTCATTGCTGCTAATGCTTCATCTTCCTCTGACCCATATATGATGTCGGTCGGCTAGAAAATCTGCTCCGGGCGGGGTATCGGGTGCTCCAGCGGATAATAAGGGTCACGCCATGGTGGCGACCAGTTCCTGAACTCCTGCCAAGTATATCCATAAACTAACCCGAAAGTTGTGCCATGCTTCTTCAGTTTGATAGGCTTGGTGATTCCCTGAAGGTTCTTGCCGAGCCCTTTGCCAGGTTCATACCCGTTCCAATTTAGGATACTTTCTATCTTGTTATCCCACCACTTATCTTTGTCCACAGCGTTGACTCGCTAAATGTGGTGGTAAGTTTCTCCTCCTAGCTTCCTTCTTCCTTCAATTGCTAGGATGGTTTGGCGACTGTATATGGGGTTACTCCCATCACCATGAATAATCACCTCTTGGTGATTCCACTCGAATTTCACTGCCTGGTGCAGGGTTGATGCTACAGCTCCAGCGGCGTGTATCCAAGGTTGGCCCAGTAGTAAGTTGTAAGATGCTAGGATGTCTATTACTTGAAAATCGACATCGAACCAAGTTGGCCCCATTTGCAGACATAAACTAATCTCCCCAATAGTGGACCTTTGGGAGCCATCAAAGGCTTTGACGTTGATAGCCCCATCCTTGATTTCATGCAGACTCTTCCCTAATGTTCTGAGGGTCACCAATGGACAAATGTTGAGGCTGGACCCTTCATCAATCAAAGTCCTGGTGATGAAATAGTCCTCGCATTGCACAGTGATGTGCAATGCTTTGTTATGGCCTAAACATTCAGGGGGCAACACATCATTGTGGAAAGTGATCTTATGACTCTCCAATATCTTCCCGACCATATTTGCCATCTCTCCTCTAGTTATATTGCTGGGTACATATGAATCGCTCAGTATCTTTATTAAGGCATTCTTGTATGCCTCGGAGCTCTGCAGTAGAGCTAGAATGGAGATTTGAGCTTGTGTTTTGTTTAATTGGTCGACAACTAAGTATTCTTTTGCCTGTATCTTCCGCCAGAGATCATCAGGTCCAGTTTCAATATGCCGTCTAGAGGCCTACTTACTTGATTAAACTAAGTGCTTCAGAGTGTAAATTATGCCAGTTCTGGTCTTACCCTGTGCCGCAATTGCTTCTCTGGACCTAGTCTTTCCCTTCCTTATTGCCTCGGCAGTATAATCCTAAGGTATGGCCTGTGTATGGAATGGTGTTACGTCTGACATCGCCACATGAATGGGCAATATAGCAACTTCGAATGGTACTTTTGGAGACCCAAACTCCACCTCAATCAGCTCTGCGGTCCTTTTGGATGACGGTGTTTCAAACTCGAGAGGCACAGACATGTTTACTTTAGCATCCCTAGAGGGCTAGATTTAGACTACAATTTGATTCAATGTGACGGTTGGTTTCTTAGGCGTGTCACCTCTGGCAATTAATCTAATTTACCCCTTGGGGTCCCAATCATCGTTTACCTCGATCATATGCACACCAACACCCTTGTGATTAGGCAAGGGATTGTTGCGAACTTTAGGAGCAGGTTCCTTGGCCACTATGATTTTGTTGTTAATTAGGGCTTGGATTTTGTCTTTCAGTGATCGGTACTCATCAATAGTATTCCCTTTCATGCCAAAATGGTATGCACAGGTTTTATTTGGATTGACCCACTGGGAAGGATTATCTGGAGTAATGGCAGGGATTTGGGTGATGTAACCGGCTACTTTGAGTCTTTCATATAGTTGGTCTATTGGCTCGACGACGGTGGTGTATTGCCTGGGAGGTTTGCTATCGAAGTTAGGGCGTGGGCTGCGGAAGTTTGGCGGGTAGGAGGTGATTGGTAGTAAGTACTATAGGCTTGGTAGACGGGTGCAGGTTGGGAATATCTTGGTGAGGTGGGTTGATATGCGGGAGAGGGAGATGATTGTAAGCGGGTGATGGAATTTGGTAAGAAGGCGGAGGTGCTTGGTAGTTGGGAATATGCTGGTATGTGAGAGGGGGTACCGGGTAGGATTGGTATTTTACTGGAGACTTAGTTCTTTATGTGACCATCACGGCACTCACGTCCATTTTCTTGGACGTGCTACCAGATTGTAGAGCTTTGTTGGTGGCATGTAGTGCCTCGAAATTAGTGACCACACCGCTCTTAATGCATTCCTCAATCCTTTCTCCTAGCTTGATGATATTGGAGAATTTCTGGCCTTCTATCAACATTAACCTCTCATAGTACTGTGGATCTTGAGCTCGGACAAAAAATATGTTCATCTGTTCTTCCTCTAAGGTTGTCCGGACTTTAGCAGCCTCGGATCTCCATCGAGTAACATACTCGCGGAATGTCTTAGTGGGTTTCTTTTTCAGATTCTGGATGTAGAAGATGCTGGTGCATTTTCTGTATTGAACCTAAATTTGTCCATGAAATCGGACGTCATTCCAATCCAGCTCGTCCACTTCTTGGGATCTAGGCTAATGTACCAATATAGCACATCACCTTTGAAACTTCTCATGAAGAGTTTTATGCGGATCTTCAAATCTCTTCCTACGCTGACGAGCTTATCATAATATGTCCTCAAATGGACTTTAGGATCCCCTGAACTGTCAAACATTTCAAACTTGGGAGGTTTATACCCTTCCCTGAGTTCAACGTCTGGTTGAATGCAAAGATCCTCATAATTCAGCCCTTCAATGCCTTTTCTTCCTTCAACGCCCTGGATTCGGCTAGTCAATTTCTTGAGTCGGCTGCCAAGTTCTTGATGAGAGAGTCTTTGTCATCAGACTCTGGTGTGTTTGTTATGGGTTGAGCCACATATATAGGAGTGTGGTGGGATGATCATTTGATGGTTCATGGATGAGAAGTGGAGCGTTTTTGTCACATATGTTGCAATTTTGATGAGTAGCAGGTTGTTTCTGCGACTTCAGGATGTTCTGTGGAGGTGTGGGGTGTTGAGCATTAGGAAAGTTGATGTTTGGAGTAGTGAGGGAGAATGACAGACTTGCCAAGTTCCGAACTTGGTCTAGTTCTTCTTGAAATTTCAGTAACTTTTGTTCGAGCTGAGCGGCACTTTCTTTGGATACCTGAACACCCTGAGGAACCTCTACCCTTTTAGCCGAGTCATCTTTTCTGATGTTGTTCACATTCTCCATTTTTGCTTTGTTCATGCTTTTGATAGGACTTGGAGGAGGAGGAAGTGGAGGGCCCTTAGATCTTGTGGAGTAGGATGATGATGCCAGAATGCACGAACTAACCTTTTGGGGAGGGGAATAAAATAAAAGTAAAAACAAAATAACAAAAAAGGTAACAAGTTAGCACGGATTCTGAGAAAATATTGTGATATTTAAAAACATAGTACAAGAATATAAATTGTGTCCTAAATTGGGTGCCTCGCTGTGCCCGAGGTAGGCCTAGCAACAAGTTTATTTGGAGAACTTATAATGCTAAATGCTTCATTTTATTGATAAAAATAAGACAAATCCCAAAATGACAATAAAATTGCATAAAGTAGAATATCACTAATGGTTGTTGGCCTTATTACATTTCAAAGCGGAAAAGAAAAGAAACTCCTAACTACATGGTCCCAGAAGGACCTTCCCCAGACTCGGCATCTTTGTCTCCATCAAACAGCGTCACCAGCTCGCGCAATCCTATCAACAGATAAGCCCTAGACAAATGTCCTCCTTTGTTACCCTCGGCGTTTTGGCAATTCTAGATCGTTCGGATGAACTTCCCTTCCAGCTCTACTAACCCTCGCTCCAAATGCCCCAAGCGCTTGTTGGCTCAGATAGCCATATCCTTCCATTCCTTGATCAACTTTTGATTTGCCTCTTGAATCTCCTAATGCTCACTCTCGCACTCCCTGATCCTCTTACGCATTTGGCTGTATTTGACCTATATCTCAGCCCTTTCGTCGATGACCCTGTGACCTCGAATAGACCCGAGTCGTCCTAACTCAGAATGATCTTCTTCTAGCCAACCTGGATAGTATGAGGTGTAGAAAACATGATAACTGTCAGGCTCTACGGAATCCTTTTCCAGGATTATCTTATTGTTCCACATGTGTTGTGCTTGACAATTGTATAGGTTGTTGTAGTCTTAGAAATCAGCCCTGGAATGACTCATCTTGTCGACATTTGGTACGACTAGCTTTCTCTCTAGCTGCTTCATGACTCGGAGAGGGACACAGGGATAAGTTCCCCTCAGAAAATTGAGTATAAGGAATGGAACATCGCGAGATCGGATGATGAACTCTCCAGTAGGGAACCATTCGAACATCCATTGCACCTTGTCTTCTTTCAAGTTTTCAAACAACTCTACCCATCATCAAGCATCCCCCAGCCGTGCAAACATGTCAGGCATATAGTTCATTCTTTTGGGATGGTGAAAGGCTATATGATCATTCCACGGCCTTCGCAGAAGCTCTCGATGGTATCGACCTTTTTTGAGATGTTCTATAAGCCAGAGTTGGAGTAATATGTTGCAACCCTCAAATTGATTCGCACCTCGTTGGAGATGTTCTATAAGCCAAAGCTCGGTGGATTTCTGCAACAATCATAGGCACTATGCTGAAAGGTTGCCCTTCAAACCCCTCTATTAGTGTCTTGGTGACCATGGCTAGTCTGGTATGGATCCTAGCCTTCTTCATGGGAAACACTATCATTTCCAGGAAGCAAAACATGAAGACGAAAACTCTCCTGTGGATATGCCCCAATGATGTGAGGGTGAATTCATCTGGATAGGTGCGGTAGGACTTGCTATACCGACCTACCACTGTCCCAGAATAAGGTCGCAGCCTCTATGATTTTGTTGTCCGGGCGAATTTCCAAACGAGAGGGCAAGTTTCCCAAATACTTGCGGATAAGAGTTCTATCACTGGAATGAAGGTCCTCCCACCATCTTAGCAACCTTGGGTGAATATTGGTTACCATACCAAATTTGGGGATTTCGTGCTTCATTTCCTGCAAAACAAAGCGTTAGTCCCTCACCCCCGCCGGACTCAACCATTTAAATCAATAATTGGCATAAACAGCATTTAGTTCTCCAAATAAATGCATAGAGTATGGTGTTGTCTGTTTGGGTTCCAAGGGAACCCAGTATACTTTGGATAAGGCTATCTTAAAGATTCATTATGTGGACAACATAACTTACTCGACTAGGTTTGACAGTGATGCATGAACAGTTAAACAGAATAAAGTTTCTATGGGGTGCTAGACTGATACCCTTGAGCGGACAACTCAAGAGGGAAATGCCCGAAACCGTCGAATGCACCGCTGATCGACTAGTTTGACCGCAAATGCGCCTTTGCTAGAATTTAGGGGGTAATAGTATTCAAAGAGCACAACCACTCATCAAGCGTTGCTATGGTATTTGTTTGGCACGAGTGGAATATGATGTTGAATATGCAATTACAAGAATGAAATAAATTGTCACGTATTTTCACATTTATAATGATTGCAACAACAACAACAACAACAACAACAACCCAGTATAATCCCACAAGTGGGGTCTGGGGAGGGTAATATGTACGCAGACCTTACCTCTACCCCGTGGGCAGAGAGGCTGTTTCCAGGAGACCCTCGGCTCAAGACATAATGATTACAACAATTGCTCAGAAATTTCAACGGTATTGATGGAAAGCAGTAAATGAAACTGTTAAAGAAAAGAAACAAAAAGACAAGTCAGTTCCAAATAAAAATATTAAATAAAGCAATAAGTAAAAGATTAAAGCCACATATAACATGCAGTGTTAAAAGCCTAAAGAATCCCCAGTAGAGTCGCCATGCTGTCGACGCCCCATTTTTCTCGCGAAATTGGGTTTACAACATTCAGAAGACAACTCTATTCCCGTTTGGGAATTAGTTTTTTGGAATTGAAGAGTCGCCACCTAACGATTAAGTGCATTAGGACACTAAGGGTTTGAATTTGAAAAGCAGAGTTCGGCCCCTCAAGATCCACTAGTGTGGTTCTCGGTCATGCTATGTTGTGACTTTAATGCAAGTAGGTACACAAATAATTTCACACACAAGTGTTACAAATAGATATGTGACAAGTATGTTGGAATCAAGGTCTAGATGATCTACAATTGTTTGAAGGTGGGTCTAAATGCAGAAAATTGATCAAGACTTTGAATAAACAAAGATGAAAAAATTTAGAAGAAAAGGAATAATGAAGTAAAATTAAAGAGAGGCTTTCATTAGTTGAAAAGACAGAATTTTATTGATATTAAACAAAGTTACATAGGGAAAGGGGTCCCAGGTTTATAAAACACATGGATCATCCACATAACACCAGTAACCAATCGTACGCATAGTGTTATCGTGTGATAATCATCTCCATGTCTACCTTTCCCACTCTATTAAGGTATTAAGCGCGAAATGGAGTCATAACCTATAGCATGCTATTACCCTTCCCACCTATCAGCCCTGGAGGCTTTTAGGATTAATAATCCTAAAGGGAGGAATCTTGGATTTTCCAGAGGTTTAAAAAGTTAAAATACTAAGGCGTCGGGCGAAACGTATGAAAACAGTTATGGGATCTCAAAACAATCAAGGCTCAGATAAAGCTCCTTTAATCACAGAAATCATGTAGTTTAGTATGTCTTACATATACTGATTAGGTCCAAATTATGCTTAACGTTAGTCAGGCTGGTTTATTACATATCTTCAGGCAAGAGGTTCGCATTAGGCTCTCCTGGCTGCAACTTATCAAAGACTGGTGCAATAAATTAACTACTTACTTGTTTGCCAACGTGAATATCTATAGGCATCGCATCTACTCGTTTCAGGAATAAAGAAGCAAATTGATTACAGAGGGTTGCCAGTTTTAATAGAATGGTACGAGTTCTGTAGTTGGTGACTACCGACGTGCTAATCTTAAAACGAGTGATTCAGATTTGGTTGATAGTTCCTATATGCATGCTTTCTACCGTTGTTAATTTAAACACTTTTCTCAGGCGTAGCAGGAGAGATCCTACGAGCATGGTATCTAAGATGCACTTGTTTATTATTTGACCTATAACTGTTTGCCTAATGATGGATGTAAAATGCAGAATCTTAAAGACATGTTCTCTACATATAAAGTCCTTATGAGCTGGATGTTTATATGATATATAGAGTTCCTATAAGCAGGATTTCTATACATGAAAACGCAGAATTCTTATGAGCATGATTTCTACATGACATGCAGAGCTCCTATAAGCAGGATTTCAATACATAAAAATGCAGAATTCCTATGAGCATGATTTCCATATATGAAATTGCAGGAATCCTATGAGCATGATTTCTATATGATATGCAGAGTTCCTATGAACATGATTTCTATATATGAAATTGCAGGAATCCTATGGGCAGGATATCTATCCACATGCCTACATAGATAACCCTCCCCTTTTTACTAAAAACCCCATAAGTTATTACAAAGATTTATTACAGACCAACTTGAATCGAAACAGGAAATAAAATAACATCAAAACTCTTAAGCTGCATCCAAGCAGCCTAATTCAAACTCAAGGTCTAACAATATGATATGAGCTAACTATCGGGATCAGGTTCCAAAGCCTTTCTCTTATACGGAATGTGTCAAAGTTCCAAGGAGTTTAAAGAACTCCAGTCAGTGCTCACACCCAGATATCATTGGAGAACTGAATTAAAGTGCAGTGTGGAAGGGTCAGCCCTCCATGTCAAAGTTCAGAGGGAACTCAAGGTCCCAAGGCAAGGCTCATTGGAGGGGGGCAAAACTTAGAGTCTAGGAACAAGTGTAAGTGCTATAGAGGGATTTAAAAGATGCCAGGACGGGCTGGTGGTCATACCCAGCAACATAAAATGCTGGCACACCCCTGACCAGCCTACTAGCCAAACATTGGAGTGTCCAGGACCTATTGAAGGTCAAATCATGGCCTGAGCAGTAATTGGGATACTGTCAGGCCAAGGTTTCAACTCAACATATAAAGGGGTTAAGGGTAGGGACTCATATGAGAGCAGAAGCAAAGAAAGAAAAAAACACTTAGCATAAGCTGCGAAGCATGAACAGCAAACCACACAAAAGAATGAAACTATAAAATAAACATATAGGGATGAAGGGAAATTTAAATGAAAGGTCGTACCAGTTTTCAGAAAGAGACAAACAAGTAAGGAGACGTAGTAGATTTAGGGAAGCCAAATTGTAATCAAGAATCAAGAGTGTAAGTTTTTTAGAAGAGATGATTAAAAAATCGTGTCGGTGTTACTGAAAGAGCAGGGTATTTATAATTGAAAACAGGTGTAGAAAATAAGGCAAGAATCATAGTTTAGTATTAATTAAGGAACTATGTACTAATTAAAATCAATCTGCCCATAGACTCCCTTTAATTAAGGAGTCCAAATTCCAACGGTAATGGGCAGAAGTTATTTAAGGAAGGGAAATCAAGTAAATATCTTATGCAAGGTTGGCAAATAAGGGTAAATACATAGTGGTAGCTGATTTGCAAAACAAGGAAAGGGAATCAGTAAAATAACCGGTAAAGAATCCCAGTGAAAGCCTTACTCGAGTCAGAAAAGAGGTACAAGGGAATGTTAAATTTAGGAAAAACCAGAAACACTCAAATAAGCAACATTAAAGGGATTGAAAATCAATTAACAGTTGGAAAAATATTTGAAGAGAAGTTCTCGTATAAAACACATAGGCATGTCAAACAAGGGGGTTTCAAAATCACAAACGCAGAAAAAAGTTCAAATTAAATTCATAAATTCGAAGTGAGTCTGAGAGTTCGAGGTTTCGAAGTAGAACCTTTGTCCAAACATAAGACCAAATTAGCCAAAGAAAACCCCCAAATCTTAGGGTTTTTGAACTCGTGTTTGATACATAGATGAAGAGACAAACTACTGAGATAAGCTCAGAGACCTTTTCAGAGTCGCATGAGAAGCATACAAGCACGATAGCAAGTAGAACATAGAAACAAGTAGAGGAAACAAGTTTCAAGAAAAGCTTGAAATTAAATTAATTCAGGTAGTGTAAACTTAAAGAAACAGTCGATGAAACAAATCTAGAAAGAATCCAGGCGAAGTCCGGTAAGAGCAAACAAAGGATAAAAACTTAGTAGGAAAATACAGTAGAGGAACACATAAAATAGGCATGTGAGAGCATGGTCAAAAACCAATAAGAGCACAATAGAAAATTTTCATAACAAGGCAAATATAAGAACACACGAAAAGCATGTGAAACAGAAAAGAACCAGTAAGAACATAGAAGGTATCGATTCACACCAAGAAGAAGAGAAGAAGAAGAGTCAGAAACATTTTAAGAACTTTCCAGAAACTCTAATCGAAAATAAGTGCTTTTTGAAAGAGAATCAGAGAAAAGGTTTAAGAAACTTAAGCAACACTGCAAACATGTAACAGATCCAAAAAATTTTGGAGAGAACCTTGATATTTAGGGTTCCAGATGAACCCTAGAGATAAGAAACGCTTCAAAAACACCCGATCTAAGTCGGATAATGTTACAAATAGGATAAAAAGACCAAGAGCCACCGGAGCAAGGCCGGAGATGGCCAGAATCTTCGAATCAGTGAAGGCCTGGGTAAAGACCCCCGAGGTCTGGTATTGATCCTTCGAACAAACAGGCATGCAGGAGCCATAGGAGGTGGGTATAGGCCGTCCATGGCCTGATAAGCCATGGACGTCGGTGAAAACATGATGGAACAAGGTAGGGGAGGCTAGGGTTCCAGGAGAAGTTGGAGAGAATTGCGAGATTGGGGGTTCTAGGGCGGCTGCAAACGTAAAATGATTAGGGTTAGGTGTGATTGGGAAATTAAAAAAGGAAAGGGAAATGGGGAACATTGATCTAGGTGATCAACAGTTGAGATTAGAGAGGGTGGGAAATGGGTTTGGATCGGTTTGCATGGGGATTGGGTCGGGGTAATTGGGTCTAAGATTGGGTTTAATTAGGGGTTAATTTTAGTCCATAATTGAAATAATTGGGGCTACCTTTTAAATAGCCATCTTTCCCTTGTTTGATTTTATAAAAATAGTAAAAAGTGGTTTTTAAAGAGCATTGAAAACACTGAACCAATTAAAAATACATAGGTTTTAATTGAAAAGTACTGGGACTAATTTTACAGCTATAAAATATTATTAATCGTAAAATAGGCTAAAATTATAATTATATGCAATTTGACTTTTAAAATATCAAATAAATTTGTAAAAATGTATAAAAATTACCATAGCTATATTCTGGTATAAATATGAGAATAAAATAAGTTATTTACTAGAATGATAATTTTGGAAATAATTATTGATTTTATTGAGAAAAATATTAAAACACTTAGGCATACTTATATATGCCTATATATAGTACTTTGAAAATATTTTGAGTATATAAAATACATAGGGAAAAATTGGGTATCAACACCTCCACCGTGAGCAAAAATGATAAAAACATAAGTGTACCACTTACGTGTGAAATTCCATTTCTCAAGAAACAGCAGGAACTCCACGGGGATAATATTGATAATCCGTACTCGGATGAATCGATTTATCCACCCTCGGTCCCCATCTTCTTCATCATCGACAACAAAGGGCCTAGTGGATCAACATCGCAAAGTTATCAGGCCTCGATGATGAAAAGGCTGATACAACCTAATGTGATGGCAAAGGGTGAACTCAAGCCCAGCTTTCTTTGTATAAAACCTCATCATCAATACTACCCTCTAGAACGATGGGTGAACTTGTGCAAGGGTAGCACGATATCTTTGACAAAATTCGAGCATGACTCTATCGACATGGCCCAGCATAAAGGGGTACGTGTATGAGTTTAGAAACCCCTCTACATGAGCCATGTTGCTCTCTTCTAGGGAAGGTACCTGCAATACCACCTTTTCTCCCCATCCATAGTCTCTCCTCACTGCCTCGAGGTGTCCCTCTCCTACTGATTTAATGAACCTCAATGCGTACTCCAAATGGACCTGAACATTGGGAGGTCTCTCTAACGTAAAGTCCCTCCTCGAGACAATACCTCTCAGGGTTGTCTCATCGGACGTCGGTTGCATTCCGCCAACCAAATGGGAATCGAAGGCTGAAATCTCCATTTCTAGGTGAACAAGATTGGGCGTAATTGCCATAACCGTTGTGGAACGAGAAAAGGGAAATGGAAACTTAGGTGAAATCCTTGAATTAATGTGGCGAAAGAGCTTAAGCAAAGAGGAAGAACTCTATGAAAAGGGATAGCTGCTCAAAATAGCGGAATCCTCAAATAAGGGGCAGAGCAAAATATAGAGCAAGCGGTGATTGTCCGCCTACTTTCAAGGTTATTTAATTCGAACTAGGCCATTATCACTTCGGGGAAGTGTACCGACGGGATCATCTCAATTATTTCATAACTGCTCCATCCAAATGACGTTGTCGTACAAAGCTTGAGGGGTAAAAGATTCCAAAAACAGTCTAGCCTCGAGATGGTTCCATATCTCGAGGATCCATGTCACAATAATGATGAGCTCTAAAGAGCTATCAAAATCGATCCAGCCTCGAGATAGTTCCCGATCTCAAGGATCTCCATCAAAATAAAACTGGACTCTAAGGAGCTGTCGGCATCAATTTAGCCTCGAGATAGTGCTCGATCAGGATCTCCATCATAATAAAATTGGGCTCTAAGGATCTATCGGCATCAATTTAGAGTCGAGATGGTACCCGATTTTGAGGATCTCTATTACTATAGCTATGAGCTTTAAGGAACTATCCATATAAACATAGCCTCAAGATGATGCCCGATTTCGAGGATCTCCATACAGCTGTGCGGCTGTCTATAACGCCTTAAGGCTATCTTCATTTTAATCCCAAGATCAATTTTTGCTCAGTTGTAGGCTACCCGAGTGCAGAAAACCAATACTCGGGGACTAGGTGCAAGGCCTAAATGCTATCTTAAAAATTTAGATGATCAAGCAAAATCATCCCTCGAGGACTATCAACAGAGCTTAAAAAGGCTAAGTTTTATATCAAGGAAGTCCAAGGCCCCACTCTCATTCAATTCGAGCTCGAAAGTCCCGGCGACCTAAGTTTGTATTAGAATCGATCCAGGCTTAGTCCGAGGGATAAAGGGTATTTAGGGAATATCTTATTAACCAATTAATAAAGTCACATGCTAAGATTTCTTACAAATGCAGGCAGAAGGAAATCCAACACAAGTTAAAGACAAATTTAAGAAGCATTTTTGTATTAATAAACAATGATTAGAAATGTCCATGAGGGGTCCTTACACAGAAATAAAGAAGCAAAAATTAACGGCTAGAAGTCTAATCTACTCTAGGATGTACACCCTTGGG
Source organism: Nicotiana glauca (assembly GCA_026770625.1). NCBI lineage: Eukaryota > Viridiplantae > Streptophyta > Magnoliopsida > Solanales > Solanaceae > Nicotiana > Nicotiana glauca. The sequence continues at coordinate 17,555 of MU710910.1, read as the reverse complement.
AGCGATATCTGCAAGAACCATTTCCTTAGGGATCCCATTTTGATCTTCATAGCGACGCCTTCGATAATCTCCTCCAAAGAATCATTAGATGAGGAAGAAGCTATAGCATATCAAAGAACAAAAGCTTTTAATAGGTCTCGAAAATTGTGGTTTGGTGAAAAATTTGGCAAGTATGGGTCTCAGAAGCACTACTATTGTGAAGCCACTTTTTGAGACGTTGTACCGGTATGGGATGAAACATTTAGTAGATGATGCCACCTCACTCCGAAGAAAGCGAAGGGATATAAGTGCCACACAAGGTTGAAGTTAAGATAGATGAGCAGTAGTTCGCGGTCCACATATCCTATGATGTGAGAACAATTTGAAGCCTCTCTCTCATTATTTTGAGCAAACAACAAAAACAACAAATCATTACCATCCCACTCAGTGGGGAAAAGCTCTAAAGAATAGCCATGGCATAACTGGCAAGACCACTACCGTGTGACCTTACTGTCACGAGCTTGAACCATGAAATATAGAGTTTGGTTGAAGATGAAGAGGAAAAATGGGTTAAAGGCTATTGAAGAATAACTGGATGAAGTTTTGGTTCAAGAAACCTCCCATTTATAGAAAGGCAGTAGCGTAACACATGGCTCAGTCATTGCCTTTGGAAAATGTATCGATAGGCGCAATCAATGCTTTTTGGGAAATGAATCGGCGGCGATATCACCACTTTTGGAAAAATGAACCGGCAGTGTATTAGAATGCTCCTGGAAAGATGAACCGATGGGATGTTTCAGTCATCACAAGAGCTTACGTCATGCACATGATGTCAATCATGAGCTGACCAATGAGATCAATGTGAAAATAGTTTCTTATCATCCTATACTAAGAATGCCGAGATTATCTATACACGACTAAAATTGGAGAGTCCGATTTTATGGTCATTATGGCGCTTCGTAGGACTGCCCCCAGAAAGCTCGAGGCTTCAGACCTCGAGGGTTCTCAATGTTCGACATCGGGTCAGTGAAAATCGATGGCTATGATGGATAAATGGGAAATTCCCAAGGCATGTGATTAAAGCTGACCAAGTCTATTAGGCTAGCTCAAGCTTGTACCATTGTATTAAATAGTTGTACCAGCCTCATGTCCTCGTAATAAATGCATATGTACTATATTGGGATTCCCCCTCTTATATATAGGGAACCCTATTTGGAAGAGGGACACAACATTCAATACAAGAATATTATCTGCTCTTACATACTCCCTTGATTCTATTACTTACATGAATTGCTTACATTTATTGTGTTTCATTAATTGTTCTCCATTTATTACTCATTGTTGATCATAAATAGCCCTTATCTAAGCTCTTAGAATTGTTAGTCTTTCATCGGTCATTCACAGCCTACCGTTTAGCTTGACCTCGAGGCCCCGTACTGGCCAGCTCGAGGCCCTGATTCCTAGCCACTTGGTTTGCTTAACGCACTGACTTCAAGATCATATCTTATCTTCTAGTCTCGCACTTAGCATCTACTGCCTAACAACTAGCATAAAAATAATAAATTACGTATTTTTAGAACCACAAAATCAAATCTAATTGTAATTATAATTTTCAAGGTAAACAGGTATCATCATCTGAATATTCGAGATCCCACTATTTTGAAGACTACCTTCAGGACTTGGTGTGGTCATGATGAGTTCTTCATGATGTCATTTGGGCTAAACAATTGTTTACCATGAAAATAGTAATTACAATTAGATTTGATTTTGTTGTTCTAAAAATACATGATCTATTTTTATGTTAGTTGTTAGTCAATAGATGCTAAGTGTGAGACGAGAAAATGAGGTAAAAACTTGAAAGCAGTAGGTTTAAGCAAACTGAGTGGCTGAGAATCGGGGCCTCGAGGTCGAGCTCGATACTAGGCTATGGACAACTGATGAAGGACTAAAAGTTTTAAGAGCTTTGATGAAGGCTCTTTATGGTTAATAATGAGCAATAAATGAAGAACAATTAATAGAATAAAAATGTAAGTAATAAAAATAAAATAATAGAATCAAGGGGAAATGTATCTAAATTAGAGAGCACAGAATGTTCTTATTCTTGTATTGAATGTTGTATATTGTGTATTTTTTACAAAATGACACGGTCCCCTTTATATACAAGGGGGAATCCCAATATAGTATAAAATGCATTTACTACAAAGATATGAGGCTGGTACAGCCATTAATCACGTGCCTTGGGAACTTCCCGTTTGTCCATCTTAGTCTTTGATTTGCACTAACTCGAGGTTGATCATTAAGTACCCTCGAGGTCGAACCTCGAGCTGGGCCTCGAGGCTTTAGGGGCGGTGCCACGAAATGCCATAATGATTATAAAATAGAAGCCTCTAATTTTTACCGTATACAGATATTCCCGTCTTTCTTAGATTAAAAATGATAAGAAAAGATTTTGACGTCGATCTCTTCGAGCCTCTCATGTTGATATCATGCTTATGACATAAGATTTTGTTCTTTGATAGGCTATAGCCTCTTCATCTTTTTCTGCTTCATCATCTTTTTCTACTTCGGAGTAGGTTCTCGAAGACATCTTTTAAGAAATTGGGTCCCCGAGGAAATGGTTCTCGCAGATATTGCTTTCGAGGATGTACCTTCGAGAATAGATTATACTTTTAGCTGTTTTTTTTTTCCTTCTTTGTTTCTGTGTAAGGACCCCTCATTGGATTTTTTAACCATTGTTTGTTAATAAAAATATGTTTCTTAAATTTGTCTTTAATTTGTGTTGGATATCCCTTTGTCTGCGTTTGTAGTGAATCTGAGCACGTGAATTTACCGATGGGTCAAAATATCAGACCTGTGCGTCGGTATTCACTCGGTTCTTGATTAGTTAATATGGTATTCCTTGAAACCCTTTGCCGTTCCTCCGACTGAGTCTAGATTGTCTTGATACAAACATAGGGCGCCGGGACCCCTGACTTCAAATTGAGTGAGAGTGGGGCTTTGAAATTTAGAAAGAAATTTAGCCTTTTAGACCACCTTGATAGTCCTCGAGGGAGAATTTTCTTGAATATCTGGGAGCAAAGATAGCCCTTAGACTTTCACAGACAGTTCCCCAGTGAGAGTTTGCTTGAGCACGGTCTAAAAGGCATGATTTGAACTTAGAGTGAAGATAGCTCTAAGGCGTCATGGATAGAAACCGGATAAGGATATGCTTGGACTCGGATGGCCCCTGGGCTAAAGTAACTGAGAGAATATCTAGCTTGATCTGAAGGCCAAAATATCCTGGGGCTTTACTAGAAATTCTTAAGTGAGAAATAGCTCGGGCTCAGGTAGCCCGAGGGCGAAAGAATTAGGTGGCTGACACATACTTGTAACAGAAGAGATCCTCGAGATAAGGCATCACCACAAGGTTAGGTTTATACGAATAGCTCCTTAGAGCTCATAGTTATAATATAAAAGGTCCTCGAGATCGGGCACCATCTGAAGGCTAAATTAGTGTCGACAGATCCTCAGAGCATATATTTACTTTGACAGGGATCCTCGAGATCGGGTACTATATCGAGGCCTTGATAGCTATTGATGGCTTCTTAGAGCCTATAGTCATGGTAGAGGAGATCTTGGATATCGGCTACCATCTAAAGGCTAAGTTAATGCGTGGGTCTTTGATCCCTCAAATGTCGTACGACAACATTAATCATTTTACATGGTCATGAAATGACCGAGGTGATCTCGCCGGTACATCTCCCTAAGTGTGATAATGGCCTAGTATGGATTAATTGTCATTTAGGGTAGACAGACAGTCACCCCTTGATCTATATATGAGTTTTTTCCTTGTTTCTTAGGATTCTGCTATTTTGATCAGCTATCCCCTTATATAGAGTTATTCTTCCTTGCTTCAGCTCTTTCACCTCTTTTATTCGAAGCTTTCACCTAAGTCCTCATTCCCATTCTCTTGATCCACCACAATTATGGCTGCCACGCCCAAACTTGTTCACCCATAAAAGGAGAGTTCCAGCTCTACCTCCCGCTCGGCAAGTGGTACGCCGCCAGCGTCTAGTGAGTCACCCCCAAGAATTTTATCTCGAAGAGGGACTTTACATTAGAGAGGCCTTCCAATGTTCAGGGCCATTGGGAGTATGCATCAAGATTCATTTCATCAATAAGAGAGGAACACCTCGAGGCGGTGAGGAGGGACTACGGATGGGGAAGAGGTGGTATTGCAGGTACCTTCCCTTGAAGGGAGCGTCATGGCTCATGTGGGCGGGTTTCTAAACATATACATGAATCCCTTTACGTTGGGCCCTCTTGATAGAGTTGTGTTCGATTTCTTTCAAAGATATCGGGCTACCCTGGCACGGGTTCACCTGTCATTCTGGAGGGTAGTATTGATGATGAGATTCTTCGCAGAGGAAGTCGGGCTTTAGTTCACCCTTAGCCATCTCATTAGGTTGTATTGGCCCTCTCATCATAGAGGTCTGATAACTTTGCGATGTCGATCCACCATGACCATTGTTCTTGATGATTAAGAAGATGGGGACCAAGGATGAATGAATTGATTCATGCGAATAAGGATTGTTGATATTATCCCCGTGGAGTTCCTGCTGTTTCCTGAGGAATGGAATGTCACACATAAGTGGTGCACTTGTGTTTTTATCGCGTCTGCTCATGGTGGATACGGATTCCAAAAAGACACTTTCTATTTCTTTTTTGCAGCAGTCCCATGGATGCCATATGAGGTCCCCGACTTGACAGATTGGGCTTGGAAATTGGCAGCCTACTCGACCTACGATGAGCGCAAGTGGTGATATTTATCCAAGGGTAGATGGGAGGCAAAATACCACGGTACGTGTTGTGTGGTTTGCTGTCTTTTAAAGGTACTTTATTTTATGCGTACTAAATCCGCCATCACAGGCATTGGGAAATTTCCTTAGATGAGATCGTGCCACCTCGGGGACGATGAAGGATCGTCGGCTTTAGGACTGAGGAATAATAACAAACAGAAGGAACCCTCGTAGGGCGAAGGTGCTCACAACGAGACAAGTCCTGCCCCGAGGCCCAGAGGTGATGTCTCGGCTGAGCCTGCAGTGCCCGAGGCTTCTGGCCTTAGGAAAATAACTTCTCCTTTGCCGACGTCTTCTTTTACCGTTGAAGGTACTCCAAGGGAAAAGGATTTTTGGCCACCTTCTTCTTTTCCCGTCTAAGGTACTTTGAGGGGTGTTCAAGATCAGAGGTCGCATAATTCAAGCGAGATCTCGAACGACTGAATTCCTATTGGGAGCGGTTTCATTGGGGTTGATGATACCAGGCTGGTAGGTGTGCATTCAACTTTTGAGGAGGCTCAGCAACTTTTCTAGATGGTCAGTTTTGGCCGATTGTTTTTTTAGCCTTGCACTTTCGTTTCCTTCTTGAACTCCTTTTTTGTAGGCCTTAGACAAGCTTAAGTCAAAGCTGTTTCATCGTGAAGCCAGGTTGTGAAACTCCTTACACGGGGAGAAATCCCTCAGGCTTCTTTATGACAAAAGGGAAGAGGAGTTGGCACACCTACGATACGAGGCGTGTCAGAGCCGGAACTATGAAAGCTACCTCGAGGGATACGTAGCCTCTGCTCCGAGGGGGTGCATGTTTCTCCTTTCTCCCTATGTGATTAGTATTTTGATATTTTAGCCGCAGAGAAAAATATAGGACTTTGAACATCTTTGGGGCAAAGTAGGTCAGTAGATATTATAGCCGCAGAGAAAAATAGAGGACTTTGAGACTTTGGGGCTAAAGGCTCAGGTAGATGCCCAAGTTAATGCTTTGGCCAAGGCTTCTGCCCTCGAGGTGCATCTTTGAAATGTTTGTGAAAATAGCTTGGTTCAAACGATCATGATCGCGAGGCTCGAGTTTGAGCTTTTTGAGATGAAGATCGAGGTCGGGGATGCCCGGGCTAAAGCTGAAGAAATTTGAGCTAAGGCCTAAAAGAAAGTAGCCATCTATTTAAAAGACGTTGTTGACGTTCGAGCTGAGATGAAAGGAGCTTCCGATCAACAGAGCGAAAGTGATGAATATGTGATGAGTGGTGATTTTACCACTCATTTTAGCCTCTTTTCCTTAGCTTTTATGTCGTTCTATGTATACAATGAGGTTGTTTATAGTGGTTATTGTGAGATTTTCAGGTACATGATGCTATGAAGTGGTTTGAATGGAATTGAAGTGGTTTGAATGGAATTGAAGTGGAAAAATGACTGCTGGGCAAATACTCTACGCGATCGCAGGTTTGTTCACGCGATCGCAGAAGTTCAGGCATTAACTCCACGCGATCGCAGAAGTATGCACGCGATCGCAGAGCTTGAACAAGTAAACCTAAGCGATCGCAGGTAGATTCACACGATCGCAGAAGCTTCAACAGCCACTCTACGCGATAGTAGGCGAAGACACGCGATCACGATGTTTTGTATCTGGGCCAGTTCTGGGCAATTACGACATTTCACATTCTTTCACCCCAAATCATTTTTATACTCGTCCAAGCAGAAATTTTGAACATCTTTGGCTTATTTCAGTCCTCATAGACTAGAGAGAACATTTATTGAAGCTAGGGTTTTGCACACACACTTGGGTCTTGAAGATTGAAGCTTGTGGTTAAGATTTTCTTACCCATTTATGTTTATTTCTTCAT
>MU710907.1:7129-34461 GCA_026770625.1 Nicotiana glauca | reverse complement strand
AACCCAAATCCAAATCTCGACAAAGTCGAGGTGCGTTAACGAAAACGGGTGCCTTGATGGCAACGGGGTCGAAAACGTACTTTCACAATGTCGCAAATCACTTCAAATAAATAATAATTAAATAGTTTATAAAAGCACATAATTAGCATGTAATAAAATCAGACAAAAGCAAAAATACAACAGTTGAGCGACTGTGCTAGAACCACGGAACTCGGGAGTGCCTAACACCTTCTCCCGGGTTAACAGAATTCCTTACCTAGGATTTCTAGTTCGCAGACTGTAACAGAGTCAAACTTTCCTCGGTTCGGGATTAATTCGGTGACTTGAGACACCATTATATTCTCAAGTGGCGACTCTGAAAAAATTTAAATAACTAATCCTGTTCCGACCGTCCTTTAATTGGAAAAACTCTTTTTTATTATCCCTTTCGCCGGGGTGTAAGCACCGTAAAAAGAGGTGTGACAACGGTGTTGACTCGCTCGATGTGGTGATAGGTCTCTCTACCTATCTTCCTTCTCCCCCTGATGGCCGGGATGGTTTGCCGACTGTATATGGGATTGCTACAGTCGCCGTAAATAATTACCTCTTAATGATTCCACTCAAATTTCACTGCCTGATGTAGGATTGATGCTATAGCCCCATCGGCATGAATCCAAGGCCGTCCTAGAAGCAAGTTATAAGATGCGGGCACGTCTATCACTTAAAATCAACATCAAACCAAGTAGGCCCCATTTGCAGACATAAGCTAATTTCCCCAATAGTGGACCTTTAGGAACTATCGAAAGCTTTGACTTTGATGGCTCCATCCTTGATCTCATGCAGGCTCTTTCCCAATGTTTAGAGAGTTATCAATGGACAAATATTGAGGCTGTACCCTCCGTCAATCAGGATTCTGGTGATGAAATAATCCTCGCACTGCACAGTGATATGCAATGCCTTATTGTGACTCAAACCTTCTGGTGGCAACTCATCTTCATGGCAAGTGATCTTGTGACTCTCCAATACCTGCCCCACCATGTTTTTCATCTCTCCTCCAGTGATGTTGCTCGATACATATACCTCACTCAGCACCTTTAACAGGGCATTCTTATGTACATCGGAGCTTTGCAGCAAAGCTAGGATAGAGATCTGTGCCAGTGTTTTGTTCAATTGATCAATGACTAAGTACTCCTTTTCTTGTATCTTCCTCCAGAGATCATCAGGCCCAGTCTCAGTGATGGTTGGCCGACCAGATGCCTGCTTACTTGACTTAGCTAAATGTTTCGGAGTATAAACCCTGCCGGCTCTTGTCATACCCTGTGCCATAGCTGCTTCTCCGGATTTGGATTTTTCTTTACTCCTTGCCTCAGCTGTGTAATCCCAAGGGATGGCCTTCGTATGGAATGGTGCTATGGCCGACATTGCTACTGGAGTGGAGTATTGTTAGATATGTGGAAAGTTTGTGGTGATGGTGAGGAGCGGAGTGGTTTTGTGGTTTTGGAATGTTTTGTGGAGGTGCGGGGTTTTGAGTGTTTGGGAAACTGACATCTGGGGTGGTGAGGGAAAATGACAAGCTCGCCAAGTTTCGAACTTGGTCCAGTTCTTCTTGAAATTTCAACAACTTCTACTCAAGCTTGGAGGTACTCTCCTTGGAAACCTGAATACCCTGAGTAACCTCTACCCGTTTAACTGAATTCTCCTTTCTGGTATTGCTCAAATCTTCCATTTTTCCTATGTTCCTGCTTCTGATAGGACTAGGAGGAGGAGTAGGTGGAGGGCCCTTGGATCTTGTGGAATATGATGACGATGCCAGAGTGCACGAACTAACCTTTGGGGAGGGGAATAAACAAAAGTAAAAAAAACAAGGTAACAAGTTAGTGAGGGTTATAAGAAAAAGATGTTGCAATATTTAAACAAATAGTACGAGAATATAAATCGTGTCGTAATTTGGGAGCCTCGTTGTGCCCGAGGTAGGCCTAGCGACAAATTGATTTGGAGAACTTATAATGCTAAATGCCTCATTTTATTGATAAAAATAAGACAAATCCCAAAATGACACTAAATAGCAGGAAATAAAATGTCACTACTGGCCATAGGGCTTATTACATTATTAAAGTAAAGAAAAGACTCCTATCTATTTGGTCCTAGAGGGACCTTCCCCAGACTCGGCATCTTTGGCTCCTCGAAGCGAAACACAGAACTATCGCAATCCCAAAATAGGGTAGCATCTTCAATAATTTTGTTGTTGGGTTGGATCTCCAGAAGGGAAGGTAAATTCCCCAAGTATTTTCGGACAAGGGTCTGATCACTGGAATGAAGATCTTCCCACCAATTTAGCAATTTCGGGTGGATGTTGGTGACCATGCCGAATCTGGGGACTTCGTTCCTCATTTCTGCAAAACAAAAGTGTTAGGCCCTTACCCCCGCCAAGCTCGACTATTTAAATATCAATAATTGGCATAAGCAACATTTAGTTCTCCAAATAAATGCACAAACGTGATAGTGTCCGTTTGGGTTCCAAGGAAACCTAGTGGACTTTGGACAAGGCTATCTTAAAGAGTCATTATGTGGACAACATAACTAACTCGGCTAGGTTTTGACAGTCATGCATGCACAATTAAATAGAGTAAGGTTTCTATGGGGTTTTAGAATGGTACACTTGAGCGGACAACTCAAGAGGGAAAGGCACGGAACCGTCGACTACACCGTTGATCGACTGGTTTTACTGCAAATATGCCTTTGCCAAATTTAGAGGGTAATAATATCATAAGGGCACAACCACTCATTATAAGCGTTGATATGGTATTTTATTTGGTACGAGTGGAATATGATGTTGAATATGTAGTTACAATAATTAAACAAGTTGTCATGTATTTGCACGTTCACAAAGTAATAATTATGATAATTGCTCATAATTACAACAGTATTAAAGTAAAGCGGTAAAAGAAAGCATTAAGAGAAATAAAGAAAAGAAACAAAGAGCCAAGTCAGTTTTCGAAGTAGAGAAATAAATAAATACATTAAAGACATTTAAAGGAGCATAATATCACAAATAGGATGAAATGGTAAAAGCCTAAAAAATATCCCCAGCAGAGTCGCCATGCTGGGCCCCTTTTTTCTCGCGAAATCGGATTTATGACATTTGGGCGGACAACTCATTTCCTTTTGGGAATTGGGATGGCAATTTTGAAGAGTCGCCACCTAATGATTAAGTGCATTTGGACACTAAGAAGAAATTTGATTTAGAAAACCAGAGATCGGGTAAGGCTTGAAATTATCTCGAGGGGGAGGTATTAGGCACCCCTCAAGATCCACTAGTGTGGTTCCCGGCCATGCTATAATTGTGACTTTAAGTGCAAATAACAAGTAGACAAGTAAGAGTTACAAATATGAGGGGGTTTTTCACATAATGGTTGCAAATTGAAGTTAAAAGCAGTTAAAGAAGCTGAAGTTAGGAAAAGCAGTTTGAAATTCTGAATAAAATAAACAAGTAAGGGAGGGGGTCCTAAGTTTATAAATAATATGGATCACACACACAACACCCGGTAACCGTTTATACACGTGGTATTATCACGTGGTCATCATATCCATGTCTACCCTTCCCACCCCATTAAGATATTAAAGCGCGAAATAGTATCGTTACTATCAGTCCGGGAGGCATTGAGACTACTAATCCTATAAGGGAGTTGGGGCTTTTTCAGATTTTTAAAAAGGATAAAAGTCTAGGCGACAAACAAAATACATAAGCAAATAGGGAAGAAGAAAATAGCAGTTAAGGCTCAAACAGGCCTCCTTACATAAAGGCAAATATATTAGCATGACTTCAAATGCTGCTTATAGTCTGAATTAATTAAAGCGTTAGGATAGGTTGATTTATCACATATTTCTCAGATGAAAAGTTCGAATTAGGCCTGGTCTTTGGAGTTTATCAAAAACTGACGCAGTTAAATAATCACCTAATAGTTTGCCTAAGTGAGACCTATAGGCATGATATCTAACAGAGCGTACTGATTTTTAAATAAAAGATCACTGATTTTATAAACAAAAGATCTGTGGATTTTATACGACCTTATGACTGGTTTTAGACGTATAAATAAAATATAAGAAACTGATTCAATTGATTACTCCTATAGGCATGATTTCTAAGCGTTGTTGATTATAAAATGATTACGTAGATGCAAGAGTCCTATAGACATGGTATCTAGAATGAAGTTGATTATTATTAGGCTTATGATTGTTTGCCTAATGACGGGTATATACAGAAGTGCAGAAAAACCTATGGTCATGATTTCTATATGCAAAAATGCAGAGACTTCGATCCAGGATTTCTATATGCAGAGATGCAGAAATTTATAAATAACCTAGAGGCATGATGTCTATGTGAATGCAGGAACTAGAAAATCCTATAGGCAAGTTATCTAAGATGAGAATGCAGAAGTTTATAGGTAACCTATAGGCATATTGTCTATGTGAATGCAGGAATTAGAAAATCCTATAGGAATATTATCTAAGATGAGAATGTAGAAGTTTATAGGTAACCTATTGGCATACTGTCTATGTGAATGCTGGAATTAAAAAATCCTATAGACGAGTTATCTACCCTTTGCATACAATCATTCCCATCCCTTTCCACTAGCCATCCCCAATAGTTATTTTACAAATTATTACAGACCAAAATGAATCAAAAAAGTAAAAAATTACATCAGAAATTCCGGCTACAACCAAACAGCCTAATTCAGACTCAAGGTCTAACAATATGAGATAAACCGACTTCTAGGATCGAATTTCCAAAAGCCTTTCTCACCCTTTGAGTGTGTCAAATTTCCAAGGAGCTTTGTGAACTCTAGGCAGTTCTTACACCCAATTACATTGCAGAATTAGATTATAGTGTTGTGTGGAAGGGCCAGCCCTCAAATGTCCAAGTTCAGCGGGAACTCAAGATCCCAAAGTAAGGCTCATAGGAGGGGGGGCGGGTCTTAAAGTCTAAGAGTAAGTGTAAGTGCATTGAGAGGAAATTGGGAAAGCCATGGCAGGCTAGTGGTATTCCCAACAATTGGAAATGCTGGATTATCCCTGATCAGATGCAAGGAAAGAACATACATAATTTAATCACTGAACATGAACAACAAAGTAAACAAGAATGCTGAAGCTATAAAGTAAACACATAGAGGTGAGGCAGAAAAATTAAATCAGAACATACCAATTTCAGAAGAAATAAGTAAAATAGTAGTCTTGAAAAAGGCAAGTTGCAAGCAAAGCAGTTCCAAAAGACCCCAAGCAAAGCAGAGTATTAAATTCAAAACAGTATTGCAAGTGTGCAAGTAATTTAAAGACTAGTGGTGTGAAGGTTGTGTGAAGAATAAAGTCGTGTGTAAAAGTGTAGAAGGACAGTCCCTTTTATAGTGCAGAGAAACAAGTAAGAAAGGCAAGGAAATATCATTGAAATCAGTCTCCCTTTGGTTAAGGGATTCTGATTCCAATGGGTAAAAGTTGATTAAGGAAAGATGTTTTAATTAAAACCTTTTCAAAGTAGCACAAAAGGGGTAAATACATAGAAGTTATTTAAGGAAAAGAATCAATGGTACACCGTTTATGACAAATATGGAAAGGAAATCAATCAAACAGCCAGTGAAACCAAAATTACAAGCTCAATTCAAATGAACCAAGTCAGGAAAATGTAAAGGAGATTCAATCAAAGAAAATTAGTAAGGCCTTATTAAAAGGATTTCGGAATCAATTAATTAGTTGGAAAAAATCTTTTCAAAGTAGAGTCCTTATATATAAAGCACACAAATATATAAATCAAGAAGGGATAGTCAAATTATTTAGAAGGGAATTTAATTAAAGAAAGGTTCAGAATGCTAAGCAAAAAGTGGTACAAGTCCCATTTGTAGACTCACGGGGAGTCTGAGAGTCCAGGGTCCCAAAGAGGAACCCTAACTCGCACACAAGGATCAAAATTGCCAAGAAACCTCCAAATCTTAGGGTTTCGAATTGAGTCAGACAATAGAGATGAGAAAACATGTCATTGAAAGAGGCTCAGAAGTCTTTTCCAAACACTTATGAGAGACAAACACACACAATAGAAAGAACACTAATTCAAGATCATGAGAGCACGTTTGAGAAAACTTGGAATTTAAACAAGTTTAGAAGAAAGAGATGATACTAGTTTTAAACAAAAGTAGATGAAATATGCTTAGCAGGAACACAAACATAGTTCAGTAAAGTGAACAAAATCAAAGAACTCAACCCTAAACGCATATAGCAAAGAATAAGGAAAACAACACGGATTAACATGCGAGTGCATGAATAACAACAAAATAGAAGAATCTTGCATAATGGAAAGAGAAAAAAGAGCAACCTCATGCGTAGTAGAAAAGAAAACATACAAGCCCAACATAAATGATCACACATAAAGAAAGAACAGAAAGAATCACAAAGATATTTGAATTTTTTTTCTTCAGAAACCCTAAAATCTAAATTGAACGATTTTGAAAAGGAAATTTGGGGTAAACCCTTAAAATGTCAAGTAAAGCCCAGACATATCACAGATCTGAGAAAATAAGCAAGTACAGAACTTCAGACGGCTTAGAGTTGCAGAGAAAACCATAGAAATGAGAAAGGTCTTGAGGAGAGTCACATCCTGAGTTGAAAAGACTCATATTGCTTGAACATGTCGAAATAATGTCCGGAGAAGCGATAGATCTACAGATCTGAGAAGATCTTGAAGAGAACAATCAAAGTCAGGCTTCACAGCCTTGAATAGATTAGGTCTAATGGTGAGAAAGGGTGAGTACATACCACCCATGGCCTGAGATGCCATGGATTCCGGTGAAAACACGGTAAAATAAGGTGGGAGACGATTAGGGTTCCAGGGAGGCTCGAGAGAGTTTGAGAGATGAAGGGGTTCAAAGGCAGCATTTCAGGCGAAATGAATTAGGTTAGGGGGGTTTGGAAATTAAAAAAAGGAAAGAGGGAATTATGGCCTTTGATCAAAATTATCAACGGCCTGGATCAAAAGGGAGTCGGGTGGGTTTTTAATTGGGTCAGGGGTCGGGTAATTTAGGGATTGGGCTGGTCCGATTTGGGATTGAAATTGGGTCAGTTTAAGGTTAAAATTGAAAGGTAAAAAGGGCTGTAATTAAAATAGAAAAGGGTTAAATGTTAAATAGCCAATTTTTCCCTTTTTATTTTATAAAAATGGCAATAATGATTTTAAAAGTAAATTAAAAACACTAAGTCAACAAATACTATATAAATATTAATCTAAAAATACTGGAAATAGTTGTATAATTATAAAATGCTATTAATCATAAAGTAGGCTATAATTACAGTTATATGCGATTTAATCTTTCAAATACCAAATAAATTTGTAAAAAATATATAAAAATTACCTTAATTGTATTTTTGTGTAAATATAAGAATAAAAATAAATTATTCACTAAAATAATAATCTTGGAAATAATTATTGGATTTTGTACTGATAAAATAGATAATAAATTAATTTTAAAATCTTTAAAAATTAGGAAAAAAATATAAACACTCTTGGGCATGCTTATATGTGCATGTACATGCATATAAAAGTACATAGGGAAAAAATTGGGTATCAGCAGATATATACTGATCACCGGAGTTTGCAACATCTATTCAAGCAGAAGGATCTTAATTTGCGTCAGAGGAGATGACTTGAGCTGCTGAAGGATTATGAAATCACTATCTTATATCACCCAGGCAAGACCAATATGGTGGCCGATGCTTTGAGCCGTCGGTCAGAGAGTTTGGGGAGTTTGGCTTATTTACCAACAGTAGATAGGCCTATGGCGATGGATGTTCAGGCTCTAGACAACCAGTTTGTGAGATTGGATCTTTCGAAGCCCAATCGGGTTCTAGCTTGTGTGGTCTCTTGGTCTTCCTTGTTTGATCATATCTGGTATTGTTAGTTTGATGACCCCCATTTGCTTGTCCTCAAGGACAAATTGTTCCATGGCGATGCTCGAGATGTGACTATTGGTGCTGATGGAGTACTGAGGATGCAAGGTCGAGTTTGTGTACCCAATATTGATGGGCTTCGGGAGTTGATTCTAGAGGATGCCTATAGTTCACAGTATTCCATGCATCTGGGTTCCGCAAATATGTACAAGGATTTGAGGATTTGAGGCCGCACTAATGGTGGAGGCGGATGAAGAAGGATATAGTTGTGTTTGTAGCTCGACGCCTTAATTGTCAACAGGTGAAGTATGAGCACCAGAGGCCGGGTGGATTGCTTTAACCGATATAGATTCCGGAGTGGAAGTGGGAGCGGATCACCATAGACTTCGTATTTGGTCTCCCATGGACTTTGAAGAAGTTCGATGCCATTTAGGTTATTGTGGATCGGTTGACCATGTTCGCGTATTTCATACCTGTGTGTACTACCTATTCCTCGGAGCGGTTGGCAGAGATTTATATCTGAGAGATTTTCCGTCTGCATGGTATTACAGTTTCCATCATTTCAGATACAGGTACTCAGTTCACATCGCGGTTCTGGAGATCCGTACAGTAGGAGTTGGGTACTCAGGTGGAGTTGAGCACAACATTTCACCCTCAGATGGATGGACAGTCCGAGTGCACTATTCAGATTTTTGAGGATATGCTCCGTGCGTGTGTGATTGAGTTTGGAGGTTCTTAGGATCAGTTTTTGCCGTTGGCGGAGTTTTCCTACAACAATAGCAATCAGTCCAGCATTCAGATAGCACCGTACGAGGCCTTATATGGTAGGTGACGTAGATCTCTGGTGGGTAGGTTCGAGCCAGGTGGGGCCAGATTATTAGGCACAGACTTGGTTCAGGATGCTTTGGAGAGAGTCAAGGTGATTCATCATAGACTCCGTACATCCCAGTCCAGACAGAAGAGTTACACAAACCGGAAGGTTCATGATGTTTCCTATATGGTTGGAGAGCGGGTTCTGCTTTGGGTTTTGCCTATGAAAGGCGTTATGAGATTTGGGAAGAAGGGTAAGTTGAGTTCGAGGATTATTTGCCCCTTTGAGATATTGAGGCGTGTTGGGAAGGTTGCTTACTAGCTTGCCTTACCTCCCAGCTTGGCAGGAGTCCATCCGATATTTCATGTTTCGATGCTCAGAGATATCACGGTGATCTGTCGCACGTGTTGGATTTCATCTCAGTCCAATTGGAGAAGGATCTATCTTATATTGAGGAGCCAGTGGCAATATTGGACAGGAAGGTTAGGAAGTTGAGGTCAAAGAAAATTATATCAGTGAAGGTTCAGTGGCGGGGTCAGCCGGTCGACGAGGCGACCTGGAAGACCGAGCAGGATATGCATAGCCAGTACCCTTATCTTGTCACTACTTCAGGTATGTCTTTGTGCTCATTCGAGGATGAATGAGTGTTTAAGTGTAGGAGGATGTAACGACCTGGCCAGTCGTTTTTAGAATTTATGTCCCGATCCCCAACTAACCGCTTCCCTCAAGTTTATTTCTGCTATTTTGATTTGTCGGGATATTTGGTTTTGAGTTTCGGAGAGTTTTGGGACACTTAGTCCCTAAATTAAAGTTTAAGTGTTGGGAAGTTGACCATAGTCAGAACAGTGTGAAGACGACCTCAGAATGGAAATCTGATGGTTCCGATAGCTTCGGTAGGTGATTTCGGGTTTAGGAGCGTGTCCGGATTGTGTTTTGGAGGTCCGTAGCTAATTTAGGCTTGAAATGCCGAAAGGTCGAATTTTGAAGTTTCTGGTTCGATAGTGAGATTTTGATCCGAGGGTCAGAATGGAATTTCGAGAGTTTCAGTAGTTCCATTATGTCACTTGGGACGTGTGTGCAAAATTTCAAGTCATTCAGAGGTGGTTTGGTTGGGTTTTTTATCAAAAACGAAATTCGGAAGATTTTTAGAAACTTAGGCTTGAATCCAATGAGTTTTGGGGAATTTGATGTTGTTTGAAGTGTTTTGAAGATTGGTACAGGTTTGAATGATGTTTTAGGATGGGTTGGCATGTTTGGTTGAGGTCCCGGGGGCCTCAGGTGTGTTTCGGATGCTCAACGGGTCATTTTTGGAACTTAGGAAATTGCAAAAAAAGTTGCAGCATCAGTTCTGGTTTCCTTCTTCGCGTTCGCGAAGAGGAGCTGGGGCTGGCGGAGAGTTTGGCCTTCGCGTTCATAAGAGGGTCTCCGCGTTCGCGTAAGAGGAATTGGCCCAGAAGATTTTTGTGCATCGCGTTTGCGTGGTGCACGTAGCATTCGTGAAGAAGGAAAAATGGTCAAAGTTTTTTTGTGCTTCGCGAACGCGAGGCTTTGATCGCATTTGTGAAGAAGGAATTTAACATCTGGGCAGAATGTTTTAAAAGGCTTATTTCGCGAATTTTAGCCTAGTTTCTTCCATTTTTAGGCGATTTTGAAGCTTTTTGAAGAGGGTTGAAGAGGGATTCAAGGGGAATCACTTGGAGGTAACATTTTCTACTTCATAACTCGTTTTTATGTGATTAAAGACCTAACTAGTGATGAGGAATTTGGAAAAAATGGGTAATTAGGGCTGGAGTTTAAGAGACTTTGAAATGAGAATTTAAGGGGTCATTTGGGCTCCGATTTCAATGTTCTTGGTATGTATGAACTTGTGAGAGTATGAGGATTCCGAAAATATAAATTTTACCCAATTCCGAGATGTGGGCCTGAGGGAAATTTTTGTCATTTTACCTAATTTTGCTAAATAACTTAGAATTTAATTGTACAGTCAGGTATTTGAAGTGTTATTTACATTATGAAACTTAATTGAATAGATTTGGGCCATTTGGAGTCGGATACTCGTGTTAAAGGCGTGGTTTTGGGTTGACTTGCACTTGCACTTGTTCGAGGTAAGTGGCTTGTCTAACCTTGTGTGGGGGACCTTTCCCCTTAGGATTTATATTGTGGTGATTGAAATGCCTCGTACATGAGGTGACGAGTGCGTACTTGTGCTAATTGTTGGTAATCCGGGTTTTCATTAAAAATAGCCTTGAATTGTGTTCTTCCTTTTCTTGGTTACACTGTTTGAACATTAAATCTGCTGTAGCTTAGAGAAACATGTCTACTTGACTAAATTCTCTATTTGCCTTAACTGCCTTAATTGTACACGTGAACCATGCTAGGTTAGGATTACCTGCTTCACTTTGATATGAAATTGATTGGATTGAATTCTTGTTGTTGCTGCGTATTTACTTTGGGACTACGGGACGGTATCCCGGGAGCTCCCCTGCACTTTTACTTTGGGACTACGGGACGGTATCCCGGGAGATCCCCTGTATGTTTACTTTGGGACTACGAAATTCCATTCCGTGAGATCCCCCTTCACATTTATGATTTGGACTATGGGACTACACCAGGGAGATCCACTGGAGATGATATTTATATTTGGGGACTACAGGACGGTATCTTGGGAGATCCCCGGTTGTTATCTTGGATCTGAGTTGTGTTCTCTTACTGTGTTTTGCTTGCCTTTATAATAGTTGTTGTTGTCCTTCATATATTGTGCTACTTATTTACACTGTCAAACCTTATATCTTATTTAACCTCAGTAGGGCCCTGACCTTCCTCGTCACTATCCAACCGAGGTTAGGCTTGGCACTTACTGAGTACTGCTGTGGTATACTCATGCCCTTCCTAAGCATGTTTTTCATGTGCAGATCTAGGCACCTCTACTCAGGCGTACCATTCTTGAGGCGAGGCGATTCTACGGGACTTCGAGGTATATTTGCCGCGTCCGCAGACCGAGAAGTCTCTTTCTATTCCTGCATTTAGTGTTTAGCCCTTCTGTACTTTATGTTCTTGTTAAACATTCCAGAGATTAGATCTATGTAGTGTTTTCTCAGCTTGTGGATCCTTGAATTTCTAGGTTTTGGGATAGTGTATCAGATTTTGGAAAGTTATGTGTATATGGCAGGCAACATTCAAATATGATTCTTTCATTTATGCGGCTTTTGATTATTTATTCCGCAAGATTAGTTGTTTTTCGCATTTGTTAGGCTTACCTAGTCGTAGAGACTAGGTGCCGTTACGATAATTCACGGTGGGCGAACTGGGGTCGTGACAGTGAGAGGAGGCTAGTGGTATGATTTTTATGGGGTTTGAAGGTGGTAGATGGCGGGTAGGGTTTTTTTTTTAATTTTAGTAGATCTATTATTATTGGTAGAGATTCGGGAGATTCGGGTTGTGGATCTAGAAAGAGGGTGAGGAGAGGAAAAGAGTGGTGTAATTTTGGGGTGTTTGAAAGACAGCCACTGTTGGTGGGCGATTTCCGGCGAGCGGCGGAGATGGGGGGAGGAAGAAGAGAGAGTGAAGAGAGAGGAAAAAGAAAAAGAGGGAGAATAATAAGAGAAATGGGGCAAAATTTTGGCCAAACTAGGCTTTAAATACCTAGGGTGGGAAATGATGAGAGACATTGGATTTGGGAGAGATGAAAGGTTGGGATTTGATCTCACTCACTTAACCAAAACAACATCATTTTGGTGTCTTCCAAGTAGCCCATCTGGATTGGGTCTTGGAGCTACTGGGCTTGCGATTTTGGTCCGATTTTTTTGGGCCAATTTTGACTTTGAAATAATTAACCCGGTATTAAACTAAAAGTCTAATTCTAAAATCTCCAAACACACACAAAATAATTATTCAAAACTATAATGTAAAAGAAAGAACAAAAATTAGGCATTTACAGAGTCGTCAATATGGGCTTGGCCGGATGGACCAACCTAGCCCAGTATGTAATTTAGTAGGATTGGGCTAGAATTTTTGGAATCCATTTTAAAATGAGGCTTTTAAGCCCTGCACGAGTAAACCCATGGCCCGTGAGGCTTGATTGAGGCTGGACTGGGCCGGCCCGGCCCACGGGCCTAATAAAAATACAAATTTAAAATATAAAAAGTATATGACCCAAAAAATAACAAGAAGAGTATCCCAAGCTTAAAGTTTATTAAGCTCATCATATTAAAAGATAAAAGTCTTAAATGGTTAAAATTTAATTATTCTCAATATCTAACTAATTAATATTGCATACGAATTTTAGATGTAGAAGAAAGTGAAGATGTTAAGACAACCTTCTCATAAGCTGATTCAAATGTGTTTGATGAAGATGATGTGTTAGATATCCCATAAGCGTCATGGGCATTCTCTTGAATAGTTTGTTTTGAGTTTTGGCTTTTAGTGAATGAAATATAGTCTTGTCTTTTACTTTAGTGTTTATTGTGATATATTATAACCGTATAAAAAGTTATTAAATTTTGTGAAATTTTTTCAATATAATTTTTTTAACTTTTAAATATTTATCTTTTTTTTTAGTTTAGAAATTAAAGAAAAAATATAAAATTATATTTTAAAAAATGATGAGCCGGTCCTTGGGAGCCCATAACCCACATAGGGATGGGGTGGGCTTATTATTATAAAGGCCTATTAAAATGGTGGGCTAGCCCAGTCCAGCCCATCAATTGTTAAAGCTCACGTAAATTGGACTAGACTAGCTCGGCCCCGCCCATATTGACAGCTCTATTAAAAGCTAAATATTACTTAACAATCAAATCCCAAAAGCTCTCTGTAACTGTCAAAATCGAAATGAAAAAGGCTCTACCAAAAAAGAGAGAGAAAAAAACCTCGTGAATAAAGGCTTGAAGCCTGGAAGTGATTTGATTCTAGGTTGGATATTCTTATCTCTTTCTCATTTTTATTTTGGCTTTGTCCATTCACTTTATGTTAAATTAAATATAAACGAAATTTTGCCTTTAGTGTAAATAATGAGCCTGATTAAAACTAAATATTGCTTAGTTTGATTTTAAAAAAATCATGCACCAATTCTTTTAAAAATATAATTATTTATTTATCCAAAGCAGACTATGTCCAAATTTACCCAATTTTATACAATTTGGGGTGGTGTAGACTGTTAGGATATACTATAAACCATACGTATTATTATAGTATTGTTCATGGAATAATTATATATTTATTTATTTAATTCAATAAAGTTTTATTTTAAAAAGATCATATATTTGTCTGTTTGTCCTTTGCTTATATAATAGATGATTTAGTGGATTGAATTTAGGTTATACATGGAAGATTAAATCATCGGTTCTTATAAGTCAGAAAGTTTATGTTCACAATTGATAACGCCCAACTATGCCTTAAAAAAGGACTAAGCGGTCGTTGCAAATATATTCCGATTAATAAGTCTGGAGTCGAATCCCACAGGGAATTAACCTATTAAGCACAACTACTAGACTCGCACAAATTTACACAATCAATTTTCTAACATATTTTAATTAACAATATGAATGTTTACTAATTAATATTATGAAAATGCAATAAATAATAACTAACTGCGAACGGGTTGTAGACAAGAATTGGAATGATCTAAGGTTATAATTTCCCTTAATGCCGGAATCCTTTCCGCTACGTCTTCTATAAATTTGCCTAAATCTTCTCTACCAATCATGAGCACTTTGACCGTAGTAACTCTCTTCCGAGTAATTACCATAATTAACTAGACATATTCTCCCGAATTACGCTAGTTGGCATTAAGTACTGCTCACTCAAATCGCACCAAGGTTTCGTTATCCCTAATCCCACCTTTAAACCCTTCGTATTGATCCCTCATATACGTTAGGAGTGATGTTGTTCAACAACTACCTAAATATGCACTCTCTCCCAAGTAATACATACTAAATAGGCATAGTTAATTGAGGCCCCTTCAATCAACAACAATAATAATATAGTTGAACAAATAGATATAATACTAAGGCAAATCTATATTAATGTAACAATCATCCTCCAGTAGGCTCCATCAAAACCCTAGATTAGGAGTTTAGCTACTCATACTCATAGTAACATTATCCAAAGTATTTTTCATAAATGAATTACAAAGTAAGGATAAAGGGATGTAGAAATCGATGATTCTAACTCCCAACAGTTGTTCCACGTGTTATCCTTGCCTCCGGTTGCAAAAGTCCCTCAAAATGGTGTTTTTAGGTCTATTTATATGTTTAGGACAAGACCTAAACGTGTAGGTCAAATCCTAGTCAAGACGAGAAACGAACTAAGTCTTCAAAACTCGGACTAGATCTCGCCCCAGGCTTGCGTCGCGAGGCATAACGCCTGGTTAAACTTGGCCTTTGCCTTGCTTCACTAGTCTCTCGCCAAGTACAAGCCTGACGTCGCCGGGGATAGCGCCAGCTTCAATCCTAGTATCGCCAAGTTCTCTCATTCACTGCTCCCGCGCACGCTTTCGACTTGTAAGTATTCGTTTTTCTCTGCTTTCATCTTCAATTCACCTACACACAAAATGGACCCTATTACGCGCAAATAAAGTGGTATAAAATGCCAGGAGAATAATGTGTTAAACCATGAATTATAGCCACACACTAATACCTTACACTTAGATATTACCCACCCTCGAGCAATCAAACTAAACTTATAGACACAACCTGTTAAGCAATTCCCTTAACTCATTATACCAAGAATCTTTAAAATAGTTTAAGCACAAAGGTGTGTCATCCTTGCCTCAAGATTCGATTCACAAATACCATGCCTTATTCACAATTCACTTACTTACTCTAACATGGAAGTCAATACATTACCTTTCCTTTATGAATCATATGCCCTCACCCAATTAAAGAGCTTAGTTCCACACACAATGAATTTTAAGAACATAGGAACTCAAGATAGACAAAATTCACTCGCTCTCAGAAATAACCATCATATACCACAAATGATGCACCATAGGTTTGATCGTAGTGTAATACTCGACTAATCGTGTTTATTTAATCTAAGATCAATTAGGACTTCCATTAATTATAATATAGGCTGCAGGTCGGGTAGGATACATTTTAATATTATTGGCTACACCTCCCTTAAGAACTTTAATACATACACTTTAACATTCAAGCCCATACTTATTTCAAACCAAAACTCCACGGGGCAAGACTACTATTTCGCTTTGCACTCACATGGGCAAGTTCTAGACATCAAATTTAATGCACAAAATACATAAAAACCTCACACATACATCGCACATAACTTAGTCAGGATTGGTTTTTTATTACGACACTACAGTCAAAGCAGTTAATCAAATTTAAGAATCTACAATTTAAGGTACTTATACTAGAGTCAAAAATTGAGCCTAAGCATCACAACCAGATAACTAACTATTCTCAAGGCATCACAAAGCTCAGAGATATTTTTGCGATTAAATTCATGGCCCCGTGGTTCCTACTCCTAAAAATTAAAACTAACTACACCCGGTTCAACTAAAACCCTTGGAAAAGAACCCCGGCCCAAAGAAAAAACAAGGGGGAATTACTATACTACCTAAAAGAATAATCTTTTTTTTTTGGTATTCTTCTTAAGACTTACTTCCTTCAAGAAGATTGTCTAGGAGATCCATCATCGGGAAGAGTCCAATTTTTTTATTATAACAAATACCAAATAAAAGACAAAAATGAAAAATAACTTCTTAAAACAAATAACTAAAATAATTAGCTAACGAATAACAAGACTTACTAAAACACCAATAACAACAAACAACAACTAATTTCTATGATTCCCCACCCTACACTTAGATCATGCACTGTCCTTAGTGCATGCACAAATTAACAAAACAAGAAAAAGGAGTAGGGTGGAAGGAAACTCCCTGATCAAGCAGTGTCTTCATCCTCTGACGCTCTCCACTCTACATCATGTTCATCCTCCTCCTCATCATCATCTCCCTCACCATCTGACTACTCTGGCTCGGGCTCAGACTGCTCAGGTGTGTTGATATCCTCATCATTGGGGAGTCTGTATCCATCTCCTAACCCAACTAGCTATTGGGCATAAGCATTGAGTAGGTACCACTACTACAATTCAGTCTTCTCCTCAGATGTGGCCAGCTGACCCCCTATCCTCAGCAGCAAATCCATCACCCCGTAGAGATGGGCCATAAAACTATCTTTATGAGCATTGCGCTCAGCACCTGTCAATGATGGAATGGCAGTCTCATCTTTCAACCGGAGACTAGTGATGTCCATTTGTCCGATGGGATGATCGATGGTGTGGTCAAACTCGAGCTCCTCCTCAACCTCCTCGTGCCTTAAGAACTGAGTCAAAAAATTATCAAATGGCATTCGATCGACTTTCTTACTCGTTCTTACTGATGACATCTAGTAGCGGATCAGGTGACCTACATTCACCCTTTGGCCTATCATGAGGAAGTATAGCACACAGGTCCTCTCACGGCTAATGAGTATGTCATGATTGCACGGTAGGAGCTGTGCATTTATCAGTTTAAGCCACACTTGAGCCTACACCTTCATCTTCTTCTTAGGGAATCTCTTGTGCCGTTATCCTGGACCCATGCTGCCATAGAGTTGACAACAGAGAGCGTGTGTCTCAGCTCTCTATATGTAGGATGGCGAATGAATTGGTCCAATGGCTCCATAGGAACATCTGGCACACCTAAAAAGTTACATATGGTCGTGGCTGAAAAATCTATCAAACGTCCACGAATTGGCACCAGTTGTTCAGTATCTTGTGGATCAAACCCTGCATAGAATTACTGGACTAGATTGAGATTGATGTCCCCTGTGTTCTTGAATATGTAGCTTAACCGCAAATCCTATATGCCTCTCCATATCGCCTGATACTTTGCTTTCAGGTTGCGTTCCTAGATAGCTACTTCCGGGTGGACATGTTTAGGCCTACAACGCCTGTACCAATCCTTCGTATGTAGGGGTATGCTGGTTATTCCAAACACTCGTTGGCCTTGGGGTTGTGGGCTTATGGCTACTAAAACTGCCATAACTTGTGCTCCACTCAGACTAGAGGAAGCTTCTTCCCCTTTTCTCTTCTTTGGGGGAGGTACGAAGGTCGCCTTTGCTTTAGCTGGAGCAGTGGAAGTAGCCTTTCCTTTGCATGTGTATTTTCTTGGGGGCATCTTCGTTCCTACACAAGTCATCAGTAATCGGTTAAAATTGCATCACACATTACACACATAGTCTTGCCCAACCTTCCAAGGTTACTTAGACTTCACCTCATATTTTATTAATATTAGAATCAAACAACAACACATGGGCTACCCGTGAGCCACTCCACACTTAAGATTTTAACATAGTGCATGACTACACAACACTAGTCTATTAATCCCGGAGACTCGGGCTCCAATGGGGAAAAGGAATGCCATTGAGGCATTATATCAAACACTTAACAATCACTAGTGCCATGGGAGTGCTTGTAGAGATGAGGGATTGCCTTACCCTCCCAAATCGGCTTGGGAGTTCCGTACTACCACATGTTCATACAATCGCAACACTGTTCCTATGGGGTTGGTTGGGGCACACAAACACAACACTACAATAAAGAACAACCACCAACTTTTGTGTGTAATTTTATACCTTTACCCAACTCAAAATTGCAAGGGAAAAAGATAAAAAATCATACCTTAGAAGCTTTTGAGAGGCGGGACCTTCCTGAGTGAGAAAGAAATAGGAAGATTAAGCTTGACTTCTATGGGTATGGGAGAGACAATGATGTCAGTGTGCTGGTGAGTGCATATGGGTGAGCAAATTTGTGCAGTGTGCGCTTGGTTGAGAGCAAAGCTAGTGAGCTATGTTGTGTGTTTGAGAATTTTCTTTTTGAGCTTGATATGTGTTTGATTTAAATTAGGTTAGTGTTTGTTGTATTTTGTTCAGTGTTTAGGGCGTGTAAGTAAAGAGGTTCGACTGAAATAAGGGGAAAAAACTAAAATAGGCTGGAAAAAAACTTACCTAGCATCGCAAGGCCCTTTACCTGGCCTTACCCAGGCGTTGCCAGCCCCTGCGCCAGCCTTGCCTGGCCTTAAACCAAGCGACGCCAGCTCTAGCGCCTGGTGTACCTAGGTTTACCCATGCGTCGCCGATCCCAGCGCCAGCCTTGGCTGGCCTTAAACCTAGCGACACCAACTCTAGTGTCTGGTGTACCTTGCCTTACGCCAGGTGGTGCCAGGCTTATCGCTTGGTGTCCTTCAGGTGACGCGAAACCATGCTTGACCTGCCCAAAATCACTTGCAAACTTGTTAGTACCTAAAAACGAAATGAAATATTTCAACTATACTAAAAATCAACAATAACAGTCCAATGTGTTGCCTCCCATGAAGCGCCTGATTTAACATCGCGGTCCTATGCACGTAGCGCATTTAAGGCACGCTCAACATCAGTGGCTCGAGCAAATGAGTCAACGATACTACTTTTGCGTCATCCATGCCTAAATAATGTTTTAATCTGTGCCCATTGACTCTAAAATTGCAAGAGTCATTCTCCGCATCAATCTCTACGGCACTAGTGGGATGAATCTCTACCATACGAAATGGTCCTAACCATGTTGACTTTAATTTGCCCGGAAATAACCTCAGCCTTGAATATTATAGCAATACCCTATCTCCGGGTTTAAAATCTGCTCAAGAATATTCTTGTCATGTATCATCTTCATTCTGCCCTTGTATAGTTTTGTGCTCTCAAAAGCGTGGTACTGAAACTCATCAAGCTTGTGCAACTCTATGACTTTACTCGTACCTACAGCTTCTATGTCTAGATTCAACTACCACAATGCCCACAAAGCTCTATGCTCCAACTTTATCGGTAAGTGACACTCCTTCCCAAAACACCAACTTATACAGCGACATGCTGATCGAAGTTTTGAAAGCGATTCGATATGCCCAGAGCGCATCATCTAATTTTCTTCCCCAATAGGTTCTTATAGCATTCACAGTCTTTGTCAACACACTCTTTATCTCTCTGTTCGAAACTTCTACTTCCCTACTCGTTTGTGGATGATATGGGATGGAAACCTTGTGGCGTACATCATACTTTTCTAACATCATTATGAAGGCCGATTACAGAAGTGAGTGCCTCCGTCACTGATTATTTCCTTTGGAGTGCCAAATCGGGTGAATATATTCTTTCTCAAAAAACCAATTACCCCCTTTGCATTATTTGTAGGGAGCGTTGCAGCCTTTACCTATTTGGACACGTAGTCCACAGCTACGACTATGTATTTGTTTCCATATGAGCCGACAAAAATCCCCACAAAATCTATTCCCCATACATCAAACACTTCTACTTCCTGAATTGGGTTCATAGGCATCTCATGTCGGTGGGAAATATTCTCGGTTTGTTGGAATTCATCACATCCTTTAACCCATAAGTGTGCATCTTTGAACAATCTTGGCCAGTAGAATCCCGACTCCAAGACTTTTGCAGCTGTCCTTACTCCCCCAAAATGGTCATCATATGGTGACGCATGGCATGACTGCAAAATAAAAGACTGGTCTATCTCAAGGATACATCTCTAAATCATGTTATCGATATAAATCTTGAACAGATAAGGCTCATCCCAATAATACATGTGACAATCACAATTTTTTTTTTCTTTTGGACAGAGTAGAGGTCATAAGGAACAATACCGCTCACCAGGTAGTTTGCAATGTTGGCATACCATTGCGCTAACTCAATACTCATGGCTAATAGTTGTTCATCCGGGAAAGTCTCCACAATCTCTTCCACTTCAACCTTCTTCTCGGCTCCTTCTAGCCTAGACAAGTGATCAGCCACTTGGTTCTCTGTTCCCTTTCGATCACCGATTTCCAAGTTAAATTCTTGCAACAGTAGCACCCATCGAATCAAGCGCGACTTTGAATCCTTCTTGTCGATTAGGTACCTGAGAGCAGCATGGTCAGTATAAACAATTACCTTCGAGCCTATCAGGTATGACCTAAATTTGTCAAATGCGAACACCACTGTTAGCATCTCTTTCTCAGTCTCTGTGTAATTTAGCTGGGCACCACTCATAGTTCTACTTGCGTAGTACATTAGATGCATGACTTTGTCTTTTCGCTGCCCAAGAACTGGTCCCACATCATAGTCACTCGCATTACACATCAGCTCAAATATTTGCTCCAAATCAGGGGCAATTATGATAGGTGTTATTACCATTCTCTTCTTCAATTCCTCAAACGCTACCCTGCAGTCATCAGAAAATACAAAAGGGTGATCTTTTTCAAGAAATTTACACAAGGGGTTAGCAATTTTGGAAAAAACTTTTATAAATCTCCTGTAAAAACCGGCGTGCACAAGGAAACTTCTTATTGTTTTGACGAAAGTGGGTGGTGGAAGATTTTAGATCATATCAGCCTTTGCATGATCTACCTCAATGCCTTTACTCGACACTAGGTGCCCCAAGACTATACCTTCTTGTACCATAAAATGGCACTTTTCCCAGTTGAGTACCAGATTAGTCTCGATACACCTCTTTAATACTCTTCTCAAGTTCATAAGGCAATCATTGAATGAGTTCCCCACCACTGAAAAGTCATCCATGAAAACCTCCATTATTTCCTCTACCATATCTGTGAAGATGGCCATCATGCACCTTTGGAATGTGGCAGGTGCGTTGCATAGGCCAAACGGCATTCTCCGAAAGGCATAGATACCATAAGGGCAGGTGAACAACGTTTTCTCAATATCCTCCAGGGTAGTAGAGATCTGATTATACCCCGAGTACCCATCTAGAAAGTAGAAGTGGGACCTCCCTGCCAATTTGCCTAGCATATGATCAGTGAATGGCAGTGGGAAATGGTCTTTCCGGGTAGCAATGTTCAACTTTCTGTAATCTATACAGATTCGCCAATTTGTGACTGTTCGTGTTGAGATCAACTCGCTCTTATCATTTTTCACTACCGTCATATCGCCCTTCTTTGGAACACACTGAACTGGGCTGACCCAGTTACCATCAGATATGGGGAATATGATTCCCGCATCTAACAACTTAATCACTTTTTTCTTCACCACTTCTTTCATATTGGTGTTCAGCCTTTGTTGATGTTCTCTGGAAGGTTTGTGCCCATCTTCCAGTAAAATCTTATGCATACAGAAGGCCGAGCTGATACCTTTAATGTCCATAATGGTCTAACCAATTGTAGTTTTGCACTATATCAATACCTGCAAAAGTTGTTCTTCCTGCACATCTAACAAACTAGATGAGATAATAATAGGTAAAGTTGAGTTAGGTCCCAAGAAAGCATACCTGAGATGAGGTGGTAGGGGCTTCAGTTCAAACTTTTGTGGTTCTTCAATTGACGGCTTAGCTGGAGGAGTTTTCCTTTCTTCTAAGTGCAAAGGCTCAAATTCGAGCTCTCTTCTCCAAAACCTTGGCCTTCAAGATCAAGTACCCACTCCTCCAAGTCTCCTCCCTTTGCTTCATCTATGTTCATGAGACAGGCTGCTAAAGGGTCTTTAATGTTCAATGTCTCATCTTCCTCCTCCAAACTTACATCCACAACCTCTATTAGAGAAAATTTAGCAAACTCACTTGGTCGCCGTATAGATTTCTGCACATTGAATGTTATTTCTTCATCATTTAATCTCATTTTGAGCTTTCCAGTTTCACAATCAATTAAAGCTCTCCTGTGGCCAGGAATGGTTTTCCTAAAATTATGAGAATCTCTTCGTCAACCCGACAGTCAAGAATGACAAAATCTACTGGGAATACAAACTTCCCAACCTATACTAATACATCGTCAAGGATACCAAAGGGCCTTTTCACGTCCGGTCAGCCAGCTGTAGTGACATGGAAGTGGGTCTAGCTCTTCCAATGCTTAACCTTTTGTAGATAGCCAGGGGAATCAAGTTTACGCTTAACCCTAAATCACAAAGTGCTTTAGCAAACACATAGTTGCTTATTATGCATGGGATTGTGAAACTCCCTGGGTCAGACAACTTCTTAGCTATGGGTCTCGTCACAACAACACTACAACTCTGAGTCAATGTAATTATAGACAAGTCTTGAAAGTCAAACTTACGAGAAATCAAGTCCTTCATCATTTTGGCATAACCAAGCATCTCCTTTAAGGCGTCAATCAATGGAATGTTCACTTGAATTTGCTTCAAAATCTCCAAGAGTTTCTTATACTTCTCATCTTTCTAATACTTGGCCAACCTCTATGGGAATGGTGCAGGAGGTCTCTTCTTCCCTGTGATTTGAGTTTTATCTTACTCAGGCACTGCTTCTACTATCATTTCTTGTGCAACCTTAGTCTCTTTTGCAACCTCTTTTTCTTTGCTAGCGTTCTCTTGTGCATGTTGTACCGTCACCTCAGTTAAGCCAGTTGAATCATCTATCTCAATGGGTATTGGCATAAGTATTTCAGTAGGTCGGCTTTCATGAACAATTTCTTGCTCCAGATTTAGGTCTCTACCATTTCGTAGACTCACTTCCATAAGTTGTTTCAGGCCCTGCTCTTTTGGATTGATTTGTGTATCTGTAGGTAACGTCCCTTGGGGTATTTAACTGAATCTCAATATCCTTTATTGTTGATTCATGCGAGTCTACTCTCTGAGTTATTTTTCCAGTGGACCCAATCAATTGTTGAAATATTCCCTTAAGTTCAGCAAACCCATCATCTTGTCTCACAATCTATTGTTGTTGAGGTTGTTGATAAGCTTGCTGCTGATTTTGTTGGTTGTAACCCTGTTGTCTTTGGTAAGGCACCACTTGACCCTGGGGTCGTATAGCTCTAGGATTGTTGCTGTTATTGTACTACTACTGTGCTGGTCTGTATTGTTGATTCTGCTAACCCCAATTCTGACCATCTTGCCTCTGTCCCCCATAGTTGGCCACATATTTAATATTTTCCTAATATTGTTGGTTGTCACCTTCCGCACTCCATGAGAAAACATATGGTTGGTTAATTCATGGCATACAAAGCCCCCATTAGTCGCATCAACTATGTGTACCTACTACTTCTGTCCTGATTCGTCTATCTTTTTGTTAAGGATACTTATTTGCGTCACTAGAGTGGCCATTTTTTCAGCTATGAAGTTGTTTGGGTCCAAAGCCACTGAATGAACTACATGAGTGATTGTAGAGTCTCTTGTCATCCATCCTGATTTTTGGGCCATCTTATCAAGTAAGATATTACTTTTTCTGAATGTTTTGCTAAAAAATGCTCCACCTGCTGAACCATCAACATTGGCCTTTAAGCTGTCTGCCAATCCCATGTAAAATCTCTGCCCCAACATCTGCTCCGGAATGCCATGGTGTGAACACTTAACCAGCATACCCTTGAACCTTTCCCATGTTTCTTGTAATGTTTCTGTTGGTTTTTGCCTGAATCTTAATATCTCATCAATTTGCTTAGTAGTCTTATTGGGTGGGTAGAATTTGTTCACAAATTACTTGACTAATTCCTCCCAAGTAGTGATAGAGTTTATGGGGAGTAAATTAAGCCAAGTCTGAGCCTCTCCCATCACCGAGAATGGAAACAACAATAGCTTTATTGCTTCCAATGTCACATTAGGTTGCCTTTCCGTGACATATATCGATAGGAAATTCTTCAGATGCTGTTGTGGATCTTCAACGTATAACCCTGTGAGCAGTCCCTTGTTCTGTAATAAATGTAGCATATTTTTTCTGATTTGAATGATTCTACTTGTATCTGAGGGACTGAAATTGCGGTTGCTAGGTTATCGGCAGTGGGTTGTGCCCAATCATACAATGCTGCTTCTGGCACGAGAGGCACTACACCCTGCTTTTTTGGGTCATTCGCATTGTTTCTATTGTTTACTTCGTCTCCCATATCTGGTTTGTTTTGTTCTGTTGAGTTCTATTATTGTTTGCCCCTTCTTATTTGCACGATTCAGTGCCTTGAAAACATTCTCAGTATCTGATAATACTTGGAACAATTCACCAATTCTTGAGGAGTTCCTAGGCATGCACCTGTAACACACAAGACTAAAAATGTTAGAATTTCAATGTGTTTAGTTTAAATGGAAGAAAATTGACTACACTAAGAATTTTAATATTTTTTTAGCTGCAATTAATAACACCGTTAATTCCCCAATAATGACGCCAAAAATTTGATCATGCCCAATTATGCCTTATAAAAAGGATTAAACGGTCGTTGCAAATATATTTCGATTAATAAGTCCTGAGTCGAATCCCATAAATTCACGCGATCCCACAATTTCAATTAATTTGTCCTAAGTTGAATCCCACAATTTCGATTAATTTGTGCTACTAGACTCGCACAAATTCACGCGATGAATATTTAAAAATATTTAAGTAATGAATTAGATGTTTACTAACTAAATATTATGTAATGAGAATGAAATAAATAATAACTAATTAAGAACAGGTTGTAGGCAAGAATTGGAATGATCTAAGTTTATGATTTTCCCTAATGTCGGATCCTTTCCGCTATGTCTTCTATAAATTTGCCTAAGTCTTCTCTACCGATCATGAGCACTCTGACTGTCATAACTCTCTCCAAGTTAACTACCGAATTACGCTAGTTGGCCTTAAGTACCGCTCACTCAGATCGCGCCAAGGTTTTGTTATCCCTAATCCCATCTTTAAACCCTTCGTATTGATCCCTCATATAACGTTAGGAGTGATGTTGTTCAAGAACTACCTAAATATGCACTCTCTCCCAAGTAATATATACTAAATAGGCACAGTTAATTGAGGGTTCTTCAATCAACAACACTAATAACATAGTTTAACAAATAGAGATAATACTACGGCAAATCTATATTAACGTAACAAGAAAATTATTCTCCCATAGGTTCCATCAAACCCTAGATTAGGAGTTTAGCTACTCATACTCATAGTAACAATATCCAAAGTATTTTGCATAATTGAATTACAAAGTAAGGATAAAGGGATGTAGAAGTTAATGATTCTAACTCCCAACTGTTGTTCCACGAGCTATCCTCGTCTCCGGTTGCAAATGGCCCTCAAAGTGGCATTTTTAGGTCTATTTATATGTTTAGGACAAGACCTAAATGTGTAGGTAAAATCCTAGCCAAGCCAGGCAACGAACAAAGTCTTCAAAATTCAGACTGAATCTCGCCCCAGGCTTGGCGTCGCCAGGCTAACGCCTGGTGGTCCTGGCCCCAGGCCTAGTGTCGTCAGGCGTAACGCCTGGTTAAACTTGGCCTTCGCCTTGCTTCTCCAGTCTCTCAACAGGTACAAGCCTGGCGTCACTAGGGATATCGCCAGCTTCAAGCCTGGTGTCACTAGGTTCTCTCATTCTTTTCTCCCGCGCACGCTTTCGACTTGTAAGTATCCTTTTTTCTCTACTTTCATCTACAATTCACCTACTGTGATGACCCAGCCCATTGTCACGTGAGTTACCGCCCCGTTTTCCTCGTATTTTATTGATTCATGTTTCATTATCAGTATTTGAGTTGATCGGATAGAATTAAATTGGTTTTAGTTGGAAATGAGGCACATAGTCTCTTAGAAGGAAGCTTGTTTTGGAAAAGTCAACCAGAAGTTGACTATATAGTTAGAGGGCTTGGATATGAATTCCGGAGATTCGGTTAGCTTCGGGGGATGATTTGTGACTTAGGAGTGCGATCAGAATTGAATTTGGAGATCCGGTGTAGAATTAGGCTTGAATTGGCAAAGTTGGAATTTTGGCGAATTTCGGTTGATAGGCGAAATTTTGATCTGAGAGTCGGAATGGAATTCCGAGAGTTGCAGTAGCTTCTTTAGGTGATTTTGGATATGTCTGCAAATTTGCAGATCATTTGGACATCGTTTGGTTGGGTTTTTGATCGAAAGTGCATTTCGGAAGTTCTTGAAGAACTTGGGCTTTAATTTGGTGAAATTTGATGATTTTGATGTTAACGATAGTGTTTTGATGATTGGAAAAAGTTTGAATAACGTTATAAGATGTATTGGTATTTTTGGTTGAGGTCCTGAGGGCCTTGGTGTGATTTCGGATGGCTAACGGGATGAAATTTGGAGTTTAAGGATTTGCTGAAGGATCTGATGTCTGGTATTTCCGCTTTTGTGGAAATCGACCGCAGAAGCGGGTGAAGGATTGCAAAAGCGGTCTGGGGCTGAGTTAGGAAGTTCCGCAGAAGCGGAATTGTTTTGCTTAACCGAGTCCGCAGAAGCGGGTAAGCGGTCGTAGAAGCGAAAGGAGGAGGCTTGGGAGGTTCCGCAGAAGCGGAACATTTTTCGCAAATGCGAGTCCGCAGAAGCGGACTATTAACCGCAGAAGTGGTCCTGAGCAAAATGAAGGAAACCGCAGAAGCGGAAGTTGCAGAAGCGACATTTGGACCGCAAAAGCGAAAATAGGCCTGGGCAGAATGGTTTAAATTAATAATTCATCCGCGACTTGGGAGCTATTTTCCTCCATATTTGAATGTCCTTGGGAGCTTTTGGACAGGAGTTTCAGAGGCATTCAAGAGGAATCGACGTGAGGTAAGAATCTTGGCCTTAAAACATGATTATGTTGTGAAATTGGTCTAGAAATTCATGGAAATTGAGCCTAAAGTTATGAACTAGGGCTTGAGTTTTTGACAAATTTCAAATTGGAATTTGATAGGTC
>MU710903.1:77153-88794 GCA_026770625.1 Nicotiana glauca | reverse complement strand
ATATTTTTGCTTGGTCCTACGATGACATGCCGGGACTAGGTGTTGATCTAGTGGTGCACAAATTGCCAATCTACGATGATTGTCCCCAGTTCAACAGAAGCAGAGGAAATTCAAGACTGATGTCAGTGATAAGATCAAAGAGGAGATCACAAAGCAGCTAAAAACAGGAGTAATTCGGGTGGTCCAGTATACCACGTGGTTAGCTAATGTCGTTCCGGTGCCAAAGAAGGATGGAAAAACTCGAGTGTGCGTGGACTACCGAGATTTGAATAGGGTGAGTCCCAATGATAACTTCCCTTTACCCAACATCCACATCTTGGTTGACAACTGTGCGAAACATGAGATACAGTCTTTTGTGGATTGTTATGCGGGATATCACCAGGTGTTGATGGATGAGGAAGACGCTTAGAAAACCGCTTTCACCACACCTTGGGGCACTTACTGTTATAGAGTCATACCATTCGGTTTGAAGAACGTCGGAGCAACGTACATGAGGGCTATGACTGCTATCTTCCATGATATGATGCATCAAGAAATAGAGGTGTATGTGGACGACGTGATTGTCAAGTCCAGAACTCAAGACGATCATGTCCGAGACTTGAGAAAGTTCTTTGAGAGGCTGCGAAAATATGATTTGAAGTTGAATCCGGCCAAATGCTCTTTCGGAGTCCCATCGGGCAAACTTCTGGGTTTCATTGTCAGCAGGAGAGGTATCGAGTTGGATCTGACAAAGATAAAAGCTATTCGGGACCTACCTCCGCCAAGGACAAAGAAAGACCTAATGAGTCTCTTGGGTAGATTAAACTACATCAGCCAGTTCATCGCTCAATTGACTTCCACGTGCGAGCCCATATTCAAGTTGCTGAGGAAAGACACCGCAATCAAATGGACAGCTGAGTGTCAAGAGGCTTTCGACAAAATCAAAGAATATATGTCGAATCCTCCTATTTTGGTCCCTTCGGAACAAGGGAGACCTCTGTTTTTGTATCTCACAGTCTTAGAAGACTCTTTTGGCTGTGTCCTCGGGCAGCATGATGCAACGGGGAAGAAAGAGTAGGCAATCTACAACATGAGCAAGAAGTTCACTAGTTATGAAGTCAAGTACACCTTGTTGGAAAGAACATGTTGTGCTCTGACATGGGTCGCTCAGAAGTTGAGACACTATCTCCAGGCTCATACCACTTACCTCATTACTATGCTGGATCCTTTGAAATACATATTCCAGAGACCGATGCCCACTGGAAGATTGGTAAAATGGCAAATCCTACTTACTGAGTTTGATATAATCTATGTCACCCGCACGGCAATGAAAGCCCAAGCATTGGCGGATCACTTGGCCGAAAACCCGGTTGATAAGGAGTATCAACCATTGAGTACCTACTTTCCAGATAGTACCAACCATTGAGTACCTACTTTCCAGATGAGGAGGTAAATACAATTGAAACGGTCCCCGAAGACGCCCATGCTTGGAAAATGTTCTTCGATGGAGCAGTAAACGCCAAAGGTGTAGGGATTGGGGCAATTTTGATCTCTCCCACCGGTCAACACTACCCAGCTACGGCTAGGCTCCGTTTCTTTTGCACAAACAATACAGCTGAGTATGAGGCCTTCATCCTGGGCATGAATATATCAATTGACCATGATGTCAAAGACTTACTGATCATGGGAGATTCTGATCTGATTATCAGAAAAGCCCAAGGTGAATGGGAGACCCGAGACGTCAAGATTATTCCTTACCGACAGCACGTGGAAGATCTCGGTAGGCGATTCAAGTCAATAGAGTTCAGGTACATCCCACGGTGTCACAATGAACTAGCTGATGCACTTGCCACGTTAGCTTTGAGTCTACCTTATCCAGGCAACGCCCACGTTGATCCTTTGGAAATCTAAATCAGGGAAAGACACAGTTACTGCAATGTAATCGAGGCAGGACCAAATATCTAGCCATGGTACTATGATATCAAGAGGTTCCTGAAAACACAAGAGTACCCCAAACATGCTATGGGAGATCAGAAGAGAACCATCAGGCGACATGCAAGTGGTTTCTTTTTGAGCGGCGAAGTTTTGTACAAAAGAACCCTGGACCTCAACCTGTTAAGATGCGTTGACGCCGAGGAAGCCGGGAGAATCATGCAAGAAATACAAGCAGGAGTGTGTGGGCCTCATATGAACGGGTATGTTTTGGCCAAGAAAATCTTACGAGCTGGTTATTATTGGATAACTATGGAAAAGGATTGCTTCAGTTTCGTCCGGAAATGCCATCAGTGCCAAGTGCATGGAGATCTTATTCATACACCTCCAATAGAGTTACATCCTATGTCGGCGCCTTGGCCTTTCGTCGCTTGGGGCATGGAAGTCATAGGTACGATCGAGCCAAAGGCATCTAATGGGCACAGATTCATCTTGGTTGCCATCGATTATTTCACAAAATGGGTTGAGGCTATCGCTCTCAAGTCAGTCACTAAAAAAGCCGTGGTGGACTTTGTACACTCAAATCTTATCTGTCGTTTTGGCATTCCTGCAACTATCATCACAGATAACGCGGCGAACCTGAATAGTCATTTGATGGGGGATGTATGCGAACAATTCAAAATAACGCATCGGAACTCCACTCCTTATCGGCCCAAAGCAAACGGCACCGTTGAAGCAGCAAACAAAAACATCAAGAAGATTATGAGGAAGATAATCCAGAGTTCCAGACAGTTGCATGAACAGTTGCCTTTCGCCTTACTGGGATATCGCACCACGGTGCGCACATCGGTAGGAGCCACCCCATACTTGCTGGTTTTTGGAACCGAAGCTGTGATACCGGCAGAGGTAGAAATCCCTTCGCTCCGAACCGTTCTTGAAGCAGAGACTGAAGATAGCGAGTGGGTGAAGACTCGATTGGAGCAGTTGACCTTAATTGATGAAAAGCAAATGGCCGCGGTCTGTCACAGGCAGTTGTACCAACAAAGAATGGCCCGTGCTTACAACAAGAAAGTGCGACCCAGGAATTTTGAAGTAGGACAATTGGTGTTGAGACGCATTCTTCCCCATCACCAGGAAGCGAAAGGAAAATTCGTTCCTAATTGAAAAGGTCCATACATCATCAGAAAAATACTACCGAGAAGAGCACTATATCTGGGTGATGTTGAAGGAAATGATCCTGAAATGGCAGTGAACGCAGACGCGGTTAAAAGGTACTATGTTTGAGTTGCTTCGGTGATGTCTTGATGCATTTGATATGATGAAGGCTTTTGTTCCCGCTACCCAAACACTATCCACCCCTTTTTTCAAACCACTTTGAGCCGGTTACCTTTCTTTGTCTACCGTCGTTGGAATCCAAAACGACCATCAACCATCCAAAAAAAAGAGAGGAAAAAAACAGAAAAATGATGATTCGTCCGAACTACATTTTGACTTGATTCCGAAAGGATACGTAGGAAGCCTCTATCTGAGGTTCAGTCACTCCGAACCAAAAATCCAATTTTCCTCGAAATTGAAACTGGGGCAGATGTTATAATGGTTCGACCATGAGTTTACCAAATGATTTCAAAGTTGTAATCCCGTCCACGATTCTTTCTTCCCAAAACCAAACGCAAGTCCTTCAGATCAATTCCCAAAGGTGTTGAAAAATAAGAAAGATCATAGATGAAAGGCAAGCATTCAAATTGAGAGAAATAAATGAGAGAGTCTTATTGGTGAAAGCCTTTGGCCACCATGAGGCGACGGGAGCCGAGAAACCAAAACGAGAGTCCGTTTAGTGAAAACTCGCGAAGAGCACTATCGGGCGATGTTGAGAACAGAAACGAGAGAGGTCAATTAGCGAAAACCCTCAAAGGGCGCTATCGGCCGAGAAAGAGGTATCCCGTTACAAGGAGTACTAGCAAATTCCCTGGTTCGGAAAGGCGGATCGATGGATTTATAAGAAGCCGGAAGTATTACAGGTCAGGCGTCCAGTCCAAGAAGCATGTCATGTCCATTTGAAGCTGGCATGCACCCCAGATAAGTCTTTCTTTTCCCCTAAAAGGGACGTTTCTACCTTTAATTCATCTCTTCCACTCCGTACTTGTCTTCGTTCCTTGGAATCTCTTTCGGTTTAACCCCAAACTCCGAAAATTGTTACAAAGGAAAAGGTGGCAGAATTGGTTTCATAGGGCCCCACCTAACAAAGGCCGAAGAGAATGCCCAGCCTCAGCTAGTGCGTTGGTCCAATCCTGACTGAGCATTGTTTGTGGATTGTTCCCTTAAAGGAAAAACCTTCTAAAAGAGAGAGAAGGTCAAAGGCAAAGATCTTGAATAATAGAACGAAGCAAGAGGCTAGCGCCCATATGGACAAATTATCACGGAGACCTAAAAAATTCGACTTCTGTCATGTTCGAGGGAATTCCCCCTTTTAAGATCTGCGAGCAGCAAGGTAATTGACGGAAAAAGACTGCGGTCAAGCAATCAAGATGATCAAGGCCACAAAACTAACCGCCACTGTGAATTAACAAATTGTCCTTTGTTGAACATTTAGAATAGGTGCAATCCTGGCAACCATACAAGAAATGGACGCCGCCTGAAAAGGAGGTAACGCCCGAGCAAGGGAACAGCCTCGTAGCAGAAAATCAACCAAAGGTAAGTTTCCCATTTGATGACCCCGACAGCATAACCTGTCAAATACCGGCATAACTCGCGGATCTCCCTGGCATAACCCAAGGAGCCTTTTTCTTTCCAAGTCTTGGCATAACACGATGACCCCGACGGCATAACCCGTCGAATCCTGGCATAACCCGCGGATCTCCTTGGCATAACCCAAGGAGTCCTTTTTCTTTCTATGTCTCGGCATAACCCGATGACCTCGACGGCATAACCCGTCGAATCCTGGCATAACCCGCGGATCTCCCTGGCATAACCTATGGGGCCTTTTTTTCTTTCCAAGTCTCGGCATAACCCGATGACCCCGACGGCATAACGCGTCGAATCCTAGCATAAACCGCGGATCTCCTTCGCATAACCCAAGGATCCTTTTTCTTTCCAAGTCTCGGCATAACCCGATGACCCCGATGGCATAACCCGTCGAATCACAGCATAACCCGCGGATCTCCCTGGCATAACCCAAGGAGCCTTTTTCTTTCCAAGTCTCGGCATAACTTGATGACCCAGACGACATAACGCGTCGAATCCCGGCATAACCCAAGGAGCTTTTTCTTTCCAAATCCCGGCCAAAAAATCGAGGATCTCCCTGGCATAACCCAAGGATCTTGTTCTTTCCAAATCTCGGCCAAAAAAACGAGGATCTCCCTGGCATAACCCAAGGAGCTTTTTCTTTCCAAAGCCCGGCCAAAAAATCGAGGATCTCCCTGGCATAACCCAAGGAGCTTGTTCTTTCCAAATCCTGGCCAAAACACCGAGGATCTCCCTAGCATAACCCAAGGAGCTTTTTCTTTCCAAATCCCGGCCAAAAAACTGAGGATCTCCCTGGCATAACCCAAGGAGCTTGTTCTTTTCAAATTTCAGCCAAAAAACCGAGGATCTTCCTGGCATAACCCAAGGAGCCTTTTCTTTCCAAATTCCGGCCAAAAAACCAAGGATCTCCCTGGCATAACCCAAGGAGCTTTTTCTTTTCCAAATCCCAGCCAAAAAACCGAGGATCTCCCTGGCATAACCCAAGGAGCTTGTTCTTTCCAAATCCCGGCCAAAAAACTGAGGATCTCCCTGGCATAACCCAATGAGCTTTTTCTTTTCCAAATCGCAGCCAAAAAACTGAGGATCTCCCTGGCATAACCCAAGGAGCTTGTTCTTTCCAAATCCCGGCCAAAAAACCGAAAATCTCCCTAGCATAACCCACGGAGCTTTTTCTGTCCAAATCCCGGCCAAAAAATCGAGGATCTCCCTGGCATAACCCAAGGAGCTTGTTCTTTCCAAATCCCGGCCCAAAAATCGAGGATCTCCCTGGCATAACCCAAGGAGCCTTTTCTTTCCAAATCCCGGCAAAAAAACTGAGGATCTCCCTGGCATAACCCAAGGAGCTTTTTCTTTCCAAATCTCAGCCCAAAAACCGAGGATCTCCCTACATAATCTTGATTTGATTTATTAGATATGTGACACAACTAACTTATGAAATTTTTCTAGTGAAAACTGGGGCAGAAAATTTCGTTTGTTTGTTTGTTTTGCTATCGTGAGCAGGTCGATCTTAAGACACAAGGTGCGAGATGATCGATGGGATGAATCTCAATCTATAATAAAAGAAGAAGAAAAGAACAAAAAGAGAAGCAATAGAAGGTGAGCTCAAATATTGGAGCAGATAAAGGCACGGATTGCTCGAAATCTAATTAAAGTCGCATGTCCCGCTAATCTTGTTTTACACGATGTTGCGGAAATAAACAAGCACCTACAACCCGCGAGCATCAAGATTCAGATTGAAGTCTACAACAAGATCAACTACGACTCAAGATCAAGTTTTCAAAGAATCATAGATAGGGATCTTGTAACTCATAGTTGATAGGCACAACTAGTTTAGTCTCAACTTTTCCTTTTCGTGTAATAAGGAGGTCAGTAAGCAGCAACAGCAAGATCACAGCTTCATGGTAGTTCAAACTTCCAAAACTTCCCGAACTACATTGACCTGATTCCTGTTTAGCCCAGGATATGTAGGAGGCCTCCCGAAGCAAAGGCTCGGTCAAACTCTTTCAAAATTCTTCACATGGAGTGCTTGAACGGGAAAAAATCGCTCGTATCCACTCATTTATCTTTGCGCGAAAACTCTTCGTGTTTCCGGGCAAAGAGGGGCAGCTGTGAGCACGTGATTTTTGCCCTACATGAGAATTACTCCTAAAAATTCAAAATAAATAGTTTTGTGTTGTGTGTGATTTTTCGTGAACTTTGCGTAATTTCTTAATTATTACTTGCATTTGTGTGTGCATGTTTATTTGTTTAAATTAATTAAAAATACAAAAATGTTGCATTTAGGACTCAATTCTACAATTTGGAATTAATTAGTATTTTTTGTGATTTAGGATTTTTAGTTTTGGTTCATCAAAAGATAAAGAAAAAAAAACAATAATAGAAGAGAAACCGGACTGGGCTGTCCAAATTGAACAAAATACAGGCCCAAAGCACTTGCCTGTACCCGGTCCAAACCATTCCATATTAGAGACGCCCAAAATGATGTCGTATTTGTCATGTCTCCCGTGAACCATTGGATCACACCAAATCAACGGTCGAGATTGTCCAACCCGATCCAACCCTACCCTCCTGACCCATTACCCATCTCGACCCAACCCTTCATTAAACCAAGCGACCCCGTTTCATGCCAAAACGACACAGTTTCTTTATCCACAATCAATCTAAGCCGTTGAGATCATTTGATCTAACAACTCAGATCAATTGAATCAATTAAACATGCCAAAAGTCCCCACCCCCAAACCCCCGTGTGTAACTCAGTTCCAGACCCCCCCCTCGTCTCTCTCAGAGAGGACGTAATGCCGCCATCCACCACCGCCTTCCGCCTACTGGAAATCGCCTCACGGCGGTTCCGGTAGGCCAATGACCTCCAATTCTACATCACAGCACCCCCATAACCTCCCCGTTCCAACCCCGAGCATGGCTTCCTTCAAATCAAGCCGGAACTTCTCTAATCTTCAATCAAAGGTTCGAGCCCAAACCCAACTTACCCCAATCCACCCCAAATAGGCACATAACACTCCTCTGCCCTCCCCCGTAACC
Organism: Nicotiana glauca; assembly: GCA_026770625.1. Taxonomy (NCBI): domain Eukaryota; kingdom Viridiplantae; phylum Streptophyta; class Magnoliopsida; order Solanales; family Solanaceae; genus Nicotiana; species Nicotiana glauca. Next base: position 81,102 of record MU710903.1, on the reverse strand, counting down.
AAACCAAGCCAGGTTTGGTTCGAATCTAAGCAGAAAACTTCGAGCCCCAAAATGCCCGTATGAACCCTAGAAATCCAAGAATGGGGTTTCCGGCTAAATTCGATCGAGGATTGAGGTCTAATGGACCTTAATCTAGGTGTTCTCAACTGAGAACATCCCGATTAAGGTCCGTTTGGCTTCAAAAAATTTCATGTCCGAGTTGGTCCAAGTCCGTTTTGTTCTTGATTTTCCTCTCAAGGTATTTCTTTTCTTTCTCCTATCTTTATCTATTTTTATTTTTGTTAGTTTAGTTGTGTTATCATTTTCATATTTTCAATTGTTTGTTAATTTTTCTGTCCTCCTCCTCAAGACCCTTTATTTGGTCAAATTGTTACTTCTGTTTGATTGTTTGACTGTGTTTGTTACAGGATACGTACTCGCTTCGATTATCGTCGTTGAATAATTAGTTTCGTATTTTGCTTGTCTTTGGCCAAAGAACTGTGAATCACTGATTTGTTGTCAATTATTTGTTATTGATTATATGGTTGTAATTGATTAAACGAATATCGTCCATTTATTTTTGTGAGTCTGTGTGTTAGAACAATGGGATAGTGATGTTGTCAATACTTCCTAAACTTGGTCCAAAATCATTGTTGAATTGAAGCCTAAATTGCTGATGGTTTAAAATTAGGAAGTTTGAATTGGTTATAGTTGTGATCTTAATAGATATTCAGAACTTAGCTAATTGGCCTGCTAATTAAACACCAAATACACCCTGAAATGGGTGTTTAAATGGATTAAAAGGGAGGTTTTTGTAGTTGAATTATAGCCTGTTTTAGACAAGGGATCATGAAAGTCATAAGCCAGTTTCACTTAGGATTAAAAAAGGGTACAAAACACATTGGATATGTTAGTGGAACCTGCTGGACAGCAGAGTATTCCATCAGTTCTGACTTCAAGAGCATTTTTAATAGTTAAAACCCATATTTAGACCAAGTGAAGTGGGAACAACAGAGGAATAAGATGTGTTGATTAGTTTAAAATAATTAAAAGGGACTGCAGGACTGTTTTAGTTTTGAATATATAGGCGAAGTTATATACATTCTGAGGGGGGAGATTCTGAAAAACAGAGATAGAGAGAGAGGAGACACATTCTGGAATAGATATTCTGATATAGAGAGGGAAGGAGAATTTATTCACTTTTTTAGGAGAGCTGGTTTCGATCTTTACAAACCTATCTAAAAAGAGTTCAAGAGTTTTTTGAGCATTCAAGAGAGTGAAGAGAATTTTGAAAGGATTAGTAAAAGATTTAAAGTCAGTCTTAGGCAACTCGAGTCCCTGTACACTGTTATATTGCTCTTAAGATCAAAAAGAGTTGAGTTTTTCCCTGTTTCTGTTTCCCTGTTTGAGTGTCCAAGGGCATCTGAAGGTTTCCTGTTGAGCTACTTGGGTGTGTTATCGTCGCTGCACGATTTTCTGGATTTTCTGTGGTTTTTGTTCTTGAGTCCTCTGTTGGGTTGAGTCATTCCTGGAGTTCCAATTTGCTACTGTTGCTGTTGTATTTGTCTACTGTTTGTTGTGAAGCTGCTACTAATCTCTACCCTCCTCATTTCTGAATTTTCCAAATTCCAGGTACACATCTGTTACACTGGTATACAATGTAGCCGAAGTTCGAAGTATGAATAAAGTGGAGCTTTAAAGTTCGAAGTCACTTAGTCGCATCTTCATATATTTAGTTGTATATATATTAGTTATTTGTTCACTCCAATCATGTGAGTAGTCTGTAAATGTATAAATAAATTCTGATTGGTAGTAGTCTAAGTTTGTGAATTCATTCCCATGTATGCTAGCTAGAAAAACGAATGATGTAGCATCCATGTACTGCCATCGCTAGTTTATTTCATTATAGCCTATTTAAATGCATATCAAGTACTAAGGTTAAATAATCAGTAGTTTATACTCTTTGGTTCATTTAGTCCCGTAAAAATAGTTTCCCTCAACATCGATCTCGTTTCAGCCTTATTGCAAATTTAAACGTGGATAACACCATGTAGTTGGGCTCAAATCAGAATAGGATGGCCCAGTCCCTGCTTTGCATCATTGACGTTGGGCCTGGGCCTGTAAATGTTAAATGGGGGCCTGTTTAGTTCATCTCAAACTCTAACAAGTCATGTTCACAATTCAACTACAAATAACTCGAAAATATAGGATGTTACTTCTCCTTTTCACTTTTAGAGAGGAAACAATGTAGGATACAAAAACATGGATAGTTAGGGCCTGGGTCCAGGTTGAAACTAGACCCGTTTGTTTAAAGGTCGAAAAGTATAGTTTTAACTTAATCAAAGTGGTTCTAAATTAATTAAAAGCACATAGGTTATAACATGTATAAATATCAGATATTCTACCTATCTATAATAATTTAAGCGACCGTGCTAGAACCATGGGATCCGAGGGTGCCTAACACCTTCCCTCGGGTCAACAGAATTCCTTACATAGAATTTCTGGTTCGCAGACTTTATTTGGATAGTCGAAATCTCCTCGATTTAGGATTTAAATAAATCGGTGACTTGGGACACCTTAATTTATTTCAAGTGGCGACTCTGAAATAAACAAAATAATTCCATTTCGAATATTGTCACTTAAATTGGAAAAAATCCTTCGCACAATCCCTCGAATGGGTGCGCGCCAAAAGGAGGTGTGACAATGTTCTTGTTAGGTTTTACTGTTGTTTGAAGATGAGTATATTTCCTATAGGTATGTGAAGCATGGAGTGTGTAATGATTTTTCTTCTAAATAAGATCAATGAAAGTTCTTGACTAGTTGAGTGTGTCGATGTCTGCAGCACGGAAGGGAGATAAAAGTCCTCATGTTATCCTAGTATGGTATGGTATAAGCGATATGTTGTGGAGGAATGGGATTTGTATGTGTAGGGTTCGGTTCAGTTCGGAATTGAAAATCATTAAATTCTTAAGCAGCACGGGCAGCTGTAGGTGATTTGAGGATCGTTCTTTAGATGATTAGGGAGAATTATCCTCATATGACTAAGGAAATGGTGTTGCTAATCAAAGTGATTTGATAAGGGTATATGTTTCAGAAAAAGGGGAATCTGATTAAGTTGATAGCACTTAGGTAGTGTTACGACATTTTCTTAATAGATCGACTGTTGATATCTGAGTTTGTTTGGTGGCACAGGGGGAATTTCAGAATATCTTTTGTAGAATGATTGTGTACTCGAGGTGTAATATGTATTTATACTACAAAATTTGGGATCAAGTATAGTAATATGTCTCCTATGTGGAGCTGGAGACTGGGAGTTCTCCTGTTCAGGCTATGTAGTGGTTGTGGATAGTGTGTATTGGTACCGTTAGCGGCTATTGGGGGTTTGGAAGCCCGAGTGGATCTTTCTTTGCTTGGTATATTAGATTCTGGATATGATATTGGGGTGTAGACTGGTTGTCTCAGTGGTGGATTATTCTAGACTATTGTGTTATGGGTTATGCCGGAAAAGGGCCACATGTTGCGTGGCGAGGTACATCAGACTATGTTCTAGCTGAATTGTTGTGTTCCAATGAACAGCAGACGGCTGGGAAGGATTGCTTTTCCTAATTGAGCATTTAAGATGGCTGTCACTGCAGAGATTGCTATTATTGAGCCAGTTCCGGTGTTAAATGACTTTTCGGATGCGTGTTCAAGTTTGAGTTGACTAGGTTGGCTCCGAATTGTATTGTTGAGGGATAGGTTGAATCTATCGTTATTGAGCTTGTTAGGGATCTAGAGAGATCTATGAGTTATTTTTCTGTGTTGTGAGGCGTTATGATTTTCGGACTATGGGCACATATAGTGCGGTGCTATCGAGATTCACAGTGGAAGTTGAGTTTTGTAGCTTACAATGCTATAAGTAGATATCATTATGCACTCAATATGCTTACGACCGATGCTCGGTATTTTGTTATAATGAGCAAATTTGGCT
>MU710903.1:61369-74788 GCA_026770625.1 Nicotiana glauca | reverse complement strand
ATTTTTTATTATTTTTATAATTTTTGTTGATATTTGTTTCATTTTTGTGTTAATTAGTTGTATAATAATTCATACTAAAAATACAAAAAAATATGCATATGCATTAGGGTTTTTAATTTTACATTTTTGGTATTAATTCATTTCGAAACAATTTAAGGAGAAATCAAAAATAGCATTTTTAGTATTTTAATTGGAATTGCTATAAATAAATTTTAGAATTTAATTAGTTTAACAATTTTATAAAATCAGAAAATATATAAAATTGGAAAATAAAAATAAAATACAAAAATACAAAATGAAAATGCAATATAAAAATAATATGAGTTAAAATGCAAGAAAATAGAAAAATTGGGCTAAACACTCCAGCCCAAACAATAACATCCAGTCCAGGCCCAAAAAATCCAAACTGGTCTGCCTAGTTATAATCTAAACAACCCCATTTTAGAAGAATAAATCTAAGCCATTAAAACTAATTGATCTAATGGTCAAAGCCTGATCTCATCAAAAAATAAAACGGTGACGTTATGCATCGATCAATCTGTGCCGTTCATTAGTTGATCCAACGGTTATAGGGCCCTCCCTCGTTGAAAATAAATGACGCCTTTTAAAGACACAGTGAATCTCAACAGTTCACTCTCACTAATCCAATGGCTGGGAGACGATTGATATGTTTTAATATAGTAAACCTAAAACCCTAAAAATTATTTTAAAATATTTCATCTTCTTCCTCAACGTTCAGCCGCCACAAATCCCTCACAGACCCCACCGGAACCCTATCGGCGGGAGACGGTACCTTAACCAATCACTCCACAAATAACACCCCAAAACCACCTCGAACCCCTGATCCCACCCCTCTACTTCTTTTCCTTCAAATCACCTTCCTTATTCTCGAATATCAAAAAATGTGTCGCCGGAACCCTAACTCCGGTAAACACAACTTCAACCAATCAAGCCCAAAATTACACCAAACCATCTCCTGACTACCCTAAACTTCTTTTCAAATGTTTTGAGCCTTAAAGGTCACTAGAGCGGCTCGAATCGAGATTTGAAGTTCTCCGGTGACCAAAAAAGTCAAGAAAGATGTTATCAACTAAAAAAAAGAAAAAAGAAAAGACTGTCCGAATAAACAAGAAAAAAGCTAAGTTTCTTGTTTCTTTTTCTTTCTGTTCTTTGCATGTGTTTATTTGTATTTCCCTTTAAACTAATTTTGTTCTGATTTACTAGTATTTTTAGGACTTTTGATTGTTTTACTAGTTATCTTTTAATTTTGTTCGATAAAAATAGTATTAAATCTGATACTCTTAGGCTTAATTTCTGATACTAAAATTAGGTTTTTTAAATAATATTCTGATTAATGTTGATAACTTGATTAGTAAATTAGGGTTTTATAATTGAATAGTGTGATTTTTAGTTGTTTGATTGGTTTCTGAATTTTGTTAATGATAATTGTTAGTATAAGTCTGATTACTTAGGGTTGTTTTGGTTATAGCTGTTAGTTAATTATTATCTAATTAGTTTTTGATTTGATTAATTAGCAGTCAATTAAACCTTGATTCTGAAAATTAATTCATAGGTCACTGGGGGAAAGAGTAAAAGGGTAGAGTGTTAATTGATCAATTCAATTAATTTCAAAGGGTAAAAGGGTAAAATAGTTGTAGGGCACTTAGTAAATATGATTTAGATTCAGGGATAGTTTGGGTACATAAAATGAGATAGTGGTAATAAAACTAAGTAAGTAGGGGTAGTTTGGGAATCCTAAAAGGGCAAATAATTAGATTTCTAAGTGAATTGGGGGTATATACGGAATTATGCTAAGATAGAAGGTTCTAGATGGGGTAACTAGTGTGATTTTTCACAAAATAAAGGTAGCCAATTGAATGACTAATAAAAGAATAAGGGTAAAACATGAAATGAAAAGGAACTAAATCATAAATTCTGAAATATGAATTTTCCTCCATTTTTAAATCTATAAATAGGCATTAATGGGCATCATTTGATAAGTTTTGATAATCTAAAATATTCCCCTAGTAGTATATCATTATTCATCTCAAAATTTTCAAAATTCATCTCTCCAAAAAATACAAAAACATTAGATTTAGCAGAAAGATTAAAAAAAATCACTGTTTCATTAGTTTTTTAGTTCAATTTGGAAGTTGTATACTTATTCTCATTGATTCTGGTGGTTGAACTGCTATGAAAGTATACTGATTTGATCGAGTCTGTTTGTTCATTGGTTCACATTTTGGTTGTGGCTTAAATCTGGTGTATTGAGGCTGTGTTTGGGTTTAATTTCCTGTTTCTGTTGCTGTTGCTGTAGCTGATACCTCATTTTCATTGTAATTTCAAAATCCAGGTGCACATTCGAAATGCTCTTTGGTGTAACCTTCAGCTTGAGATGAATTGAAGCTACTTTAACAATTCTGTTCCTATTGTGATATGCTTGAAATGTTAGATTGAACGGAATCATTATGTAATAGTACTTCATCATAAATTTAGTTTGTACTTAAATTCTGAAATAGATGTATATTTGGACTGTATAAACAGTACTTTCTTAGTTTATTCATTTCAGCAGTTGTAAAAATGATATAATGTTTTAGTGATTATCCTAGAATACAAAATTTCTAGATCATTAGTTTAATATTAATAAAGCTGATTCGAATTGGTAGATGATGGATTAACTTATGATTGAATCAAAGGTATTATCCAACTCGTATTTGATATTGTGGAAAGAATAGATTTAATAAATGTTCTTAATAGATTAGTTTATAGTTTCTGTTACTGATTCATTATTAGTAATACATTAGTAAAAATAAAAAATGGATTGAATAGTTCAAGCATGAAATTTACTTTCCTATGATCTATATATAAGGATGTAATGAATTAGACTTTCATTTTTAGGTAAAAATCTAGATACATTGGACTTAGTGTGGCCCGCCTAGTTTCAAGGATTTAATCCCTTTATTTTTCCTGAAAATAATACATATTGTCTTACCATTGTAGGTTAAACTTAGGATAAATAATTTTGCTTTGTACATTCTGTTTTAAAAATGTTTGAAGAAGTTTGGGCTTTTAAATAAACAAAATTTACAGTTTGTATGAATTATTCTAGACTAATGATGTAGTTATAAACTGTTTATATTTTTAAAGCTAATTGACAATTTAGATCATTTTTTTGATACATTAAAGAAATACAGCAGCTGTTTAGATTTATGTGATTCCAGTTGGGCCAAGGTGTTTATTTTGGCCCTAAAGGCATATACAAGCCAACAACTAATAATTAGGGTCATTATTAATTCATTAGAAATTTTTAGAGATAAATTAAGTACAAAAATTATAGTTACTTTAGGATAGTACTTTAAAAATAAAATGATGAGATGAGTCTCGCCAAATCAGAAAAATACAAAATTGTTGGGCCCTCAATAATTGTTTACTAAAAATACTTAGAAATTCGGGAGGGACTGTTAAGCAAATTTCACGGTCTTCCTCAAAGATAATAAACGCGTAGTCGCTTTAGGCGCGTATGTTAATAATATTACCTTCCCAAATACAGGTGCACATTTATGTGACCAAAATTCAAATCTCAACGAAGTCGAAATGAGTTAAAAGCCACGGGCGTACTGGTACGGCGTTGTTCGAGATACATTTTCACGACGTTGTAATACTTGTAAAATTAATAATAAACAGAATAAAAGCGAGTTATTAATAAAAGGCACATAAAATAGAACATATATGGAAATGAGATAAAATCAAATGCAATAGTTGAGCGACCATGCTAGAACCACGGAATCCGGGAATGCCTAACACCTTCTCCCGGGTTAACTTAATTCCTTATCCGGATTTCCGGTTCGCAGACTGTTAACAGAGTCATATTTTCCTCGGTTCAAGATTCAATCGGTTACTTGGGACACTATCAAACTCCCAAGTGGCGACTCTGAATAAATAATAATAAATCCTGTTCTGATTGTCCTTTAATTAGAAAAACTCCTTTGCACCCTTCACAGGGTATATTAAAACTCGTAAAAGGGAGGTGTGACAACTCTGGCGACTGTGCTAGGGATACAAAACCCGGAACTTCAGTTCAGGGTTTAAGAATTTGAGCTCGAAATAATTGTTGTATTTGTTTATATCTGATTTCCCTACATGTTCATGATTAATGTGCTAAATGTTTACCGCTTTGGTATTATTTGAATTGTATATAAATTGTGCCTAAAACCCTTCTCTTATCACCTTCGGGAATGTACTTACTTGTTGAGACAACCTATTCTGTTAGTGTCTGTACCCTGAAATAAGAAAGAGACCGGACAAGTTACTAAGCTGGATGGACTTTTGGTTCCCGGTACGTAGCCCCCTCCTCGACTCGAGTTGTCCGCTCGGGTACACATTCTAGAACATATAACCAGGTTTGAACTTAGAATAGGGACTTTTATTTGTATCACATATGACTTAGGTGGCTCAACACAGGGGTTGGGTCCGTCTAGGACAGGTATCCGGATATGAAATGACCACTATGCATTTTACGTGTTGCATTTATTTGTCTCGGGACATCATGCTGACCGGTTTAAAAAAAATAATAAAAATAATAAAAAAAGAAGAAAATTTTTGTGAAATTGAGAAAAAGAGAAAATAGTAGTAATTGTTTAGTTTTAGAAAAACCAATGCCCAAATAGTACCGAATTGCTGCCAGATTTTTGAAAAGAAAAATGAATAAAAATTGAAAAAAAATATATTTGTAAAATAGAAAGTAATTATTGGTCAAAAATAGCTTTAATTTTGGCTAATCGGCCCGAACTACGCTGGTTTGATTCTCACAACATGTGAGATACGTAGGCAACCCTTGACGGGTCCAACCACACCTTTTTGCAAAAACTAGCAAGAAAATATCAAAATTTTGACTCTTGTCGTCATACATAAATTAAGTGATGCCGTTTTTTCAAAATAGCCGAATGTCCTAAAAGGGCGCCGGAAGGCTGTTTTTGAAAATGGCCACTTTTGAATTATTTCCTAAAAGTTAGCGAACACATCCTTAAAATCTTCTCTTAGAAGTGTTGAAAGGCCGTATTGGCAAAGTAGTTTTTTTTTACTTGTAAAAATTAGAATTGAAAAACAAAATATACATATATATTGCTTTTCTTTTAGGTCATAAATAAATGATTAAATCACCTTAATAAAGGTGCGAGATGAGCACGACTCAGGATGAATCATTCTTGCATAAGATCCCTTTGGAGTTACGTCTGTGGTGGAACTATTTGGGAAAAGAAGGGCAAGATGAAGTTAAGAAATATTTGAAAGGTCTCACCGGTTTGATAGATAATGTTCCTCGAGTGGATATTTTCAAATCATTGATTATATGTTGGGACCTAGCGCATAATGTGTTCCACTTTTCGGACTTCGAACTTACCCCGACATTAGAGGAAATAGCTAGCTACATTGGTAAAGATGAGGTCCCTTTAAGGCATAAGTATTTGGTTGCACCGAGAGTTGTAGCTGTGCACAAATTTTTAGACTCTTTGAAGATAATCAGAACCGTCCATAACACAGATTTGGCAAATGATTTTTGTACTCTAAATTTCATATATCATCTCTATGGCCACATCGGGGGGTTCAACAACCCAGAAAGCAAGATATGTAGCAAAGAAAATCGTCAAAAATGGAAAGAGCATCGACGTTTCGCTTTTATGGTGGCTTTTTGGGGGGTATTGGTATTTTCGAGAAAGGACAGGAATATTGATATAAAAATAGCTGGGGTTGTCAGCACGTTAATTACCCAAGCCAAAAGTACTCTTGCACCTATGATACTGGCTGATATTTTCCGTTCTCTTACGGTTTGCAAGGCGGGGGAAACTTTCTTTGAGGGGTGCAGTTTATTGTTACAAATGTGGATGATTGAGCATCTGTGTCATCATCCTCAATGTTTGAGCTACGGGTCTCCAAAAAAACATGCATAGAAGAGTTTCACTCAAGGATTAAAGGGGTCGAATTACCAGAAGGATTCACGGGTTGGATAACATATTTTCGGTCCCTTACTGCTAGTCAAATCGAGTGGACATTTGGATGATTATCCGTTGATGAAATCATATATATGACGGCAGCTCGGCCATATTTTCTTTTGATGGGGCTTAAAAGCATTCAGCCTTACGCTCCTTATGGTGCGTTGAGACAACTTGGGAGATGCCAAATAGTACCCAAGGATTATGATCTTAGTTTGCAAATGATCGAGATTGGCCCCGATGGCCAGTTTCCTGAAGCATTGGTCCGCCAGATCTGGAGCGAAGGTCAATATTTGGCAGCAAATACTTATGTCCATGATCGAGCTAAAGGAGAGGTATCACCTGACTATCAGTCTTGGTACGGAAGGGATTTGGCATTCGGAAAGCTGGCCAAAAGGCCTCACCTCCAGGAGTTTGCTGAGTTATCACAAGAGCAGTGGGCTTGGTTAGCCAAAGAAAATGAGTACAGGGCAAAGATCAGCATGTTGGAAAAACAGGTCCAAGACCTCAAGTTTGAAAATAGTGTGCATGCTGCACTTGACGAAGGTGAGAAAAAGCAATTGGCCAATGAAAATGAGGCATTACGGGCTCAAATTCAAAAAATAAAGACAGCAGCCGAAACCCCTGTTAGAAATTCCCGAGATGCGAAACTGATAGATAATTTGTGACGAAAAGTGAATGATTACAGTTTTGATCTTAACAAAATAGAAAAAGAACTTGCTGGGGTTCGAAGACAGTTGGCTAAAATGCAGAGGAACAAGCCTGTATGGTCCAACAGCTAAAAGAAGAGCATGATAATGAGGTCGCCAAATTGAGGAAAAAGGTCATTACGGTAGAGGTGAAAATGAGCAAACAAGAAAAAGAGTTCAGTATTGAAAGGGAGCATTGCTATACAGCTGTAGCACAATTAGAGATGGATCTACAACAACTTCAAGAGAAAAATCAGCAAACTTTGGAAGCTAGGACTGAATAGATTGGGCGGTTGCTTCAGGAAAAGGGATAATTAGAGAAAAAATCCTCGATATTGCTCATTACGTCACCCCGGAAGTGCCAAATATGTGAGAACATGACCCAAACTATATTTTTTGCCTCAGTGATGATATTCGTGAAACAGATAATGGGTGACCTAGACAGACTCCAAGTGGGACTTACATATAGGCCCGCGGCGAGACCGAACGATGTCCCGCGGGCACCAGGAGCTTTAATGTATTCTTGAGTCAGTACTTCATTGTATAAGTCACTTTAGTCTGTATTTTCATTTAATCAGTCTGCATTTCATTTCAAATAGTTGTTAAGAAGTTCGTAGTTTGGTTTGTCAATTAGAGTTTGTCGTTGTAATAGATATGTTGGCCAATAATAAATTTGAAAATTCCGAAAAAAAAATTGTATTTGTATTTTTTTTTATTTCATCTGAACTCATTGGCAATAGGCAATTTTATAGGACCAATAATAATCATATGAAAATATGAAATATAAATACGAGTCAAAAGAATATTGAAAAAAAAAATAAAGGAATAATGTAATGGAAAAAGGAAGAAAAGAAAGAAACAGGGAAAAGCCGTAACAAAAGAATTGGCAAAGCAAAGGAAAAGGCAAAGATAAAAGAAAAGTCATAATTGAAAAAGCCGGGATGACACATGTGGCCGAACAAAATTGTTTAAGTACATCTATGCTCCCAATGTGCGATTATTGATGCCCTAACCACTAATAAACCTGTTGTTGTTGATGAGTCCAAACAGGTGGTTTTAGTTAGCTGACATTCTGGCAACTCATCCGTACAATACCCGTTCCAAATATATGTCGAAAATAATTATCCAAGAGATCGAAGCTACAATTGTAGACCCGGCTAGGGATGAAGAAACAGTGGATGTAAATGCTATGAAGGAGGAAATGTACAAGTTGAAACAACAAATGGCCGAAATGTACCAGGCTTGGGCGAAATGACAACCCTTACCTGCATATCCTGCCAATCCTGTCTATGTTCCTCCACCAGTTCAAAAATAAGACCCTCCTACCATAAATTCTTCCCGTGCTTACCTTACATATCCACCATATTACGCGACCACTTCTCAAACACCACTACCTCCTCCACCACCAAAACAAATCCCACCACACCACCACCAGTTGCTCATGTATACGTGGCTCCTCCACCGGCCATCTTACATAAATCTTCAAGTGAACCTCTGTTCCACACTCAAGAAAATCATTACTATCCACCTGAACCCACTTTTGGACCTCATGATATATCCGAGGAAGAGAAAATTCCAAAAAACCCTGAATAGGAGGAAATGATTCGTAAAGTAAAAAGTTTGGAACAGTCGTTCCGAAACATGTAAGGGCTCGGGGGCAAGTAAGTGTGGCTTATAAAGACATGTGCCTATTTCTAGAAGTCCAACTACCTGTGGGTTTCAAATTGCCAAAGTTTCATCTTTATGATGGGCATGGAGATCTCGTGGCCCATTTGAGAGGATTTTGTAGTAAAATTAGGGGTGCTGGAGGAAAAGATGAAGTGCTAATGGCATATTTCAGCCAGAGCCTTAGTGGATCAGCCTTGGAGCGGTATACTAGGTAGGATCACACCCGCTGGTATACCTGGGACGAATTATCCCAGGCCTTTGCAAATCACTTCAAGTATAATTTGGAGATTGTTCCCGATGGACTCTTCTTGACAAATATTGAATAAAAGCCTGGGGAGAGCTTTAGGGAATATGGATTCAGATGGAGATAGCAGGCCGCGAGGGCCGATCTACCTATGAAAAAGGGCAAGATGGTGGATTATTTCTTACAGGCTTTAGAGCCTACTTATTATGGACACCTGGTGTCAGCCGTCGGCAAAACATTCAATGAAGTTGTCAAGATGGGAAGTATGGTAGAAGAGGGTTTAAAGTCTAACAAGATCATGAGCCACTCAGCAATAAAGGCGACAACCCAAGCCATCCAGACTGGCACTGGAGGGGTTCTGGGAAAGAAGAAGAAAGAAGAAGTAGTTGTGGTGGAAGGTAAGACATGGTCCAGGGGTCCTTCCCCTTACTATCAACCCCGTCCACATCACCAACCTTACCCACCTACACCATACGGCCCACCACAACATTATTATCCACCTCCCGTTCCCCATTTTTCAGCCCACCACGGCTAGCCTTACCCTCAACCACAAGCACCATGGCATGCACCCACTCCACACAACACCTATCATACCCAAAATACGTACCCACCTCCAAAAACATACAAAAATCCCAATGGAACTGGTTTTCGCCCAAACCCTGCTGCCAGAAATGATAGATTGTAGATGAAAAAGGCTTTCACTCCACTTGGAGAATCCTACACCAGCCTATTTCATATGATGAGGCAACTTGGAGTGTTAAACCCTATTGAGCCAAAAATACCAAAACCACCACCAAGGAACCTGGACCATTCCGTCAGTTGCGAATATTGCTCAGGAGCTCTGGGGCATGACACGGAGAAATGTTAGCACTTGAAGACTGCTATTCAGGAACTCATTGACACTAGGAGAATTGAAGTGCAAGCTTCCAAAACTTCTAATATTATGCAGAATCCCTTACCGACTCATCATGAGACTCACATGATTGAGCTGGTACAGAGGGGAGAGTGCAAAAAGCCATCTCAGACGGTGATGATGATCAAAGCAAGTGAAAGTAAAGTAGATGAGAAATTAATTGGTGGGAAGATAGTGGTTGCAGCGGAACAAGTGGTTAATGAGCCAGTGTTGATAGTAAAACCAGAACCTGTGAAAGTGATAGTACCAGGGGCAATTGTTAAGCACGTGTTGGTTGTGAAAGGTGCTCAAGCAGAGCCGGTCATCATTAAACCGGTAGCTCAGTTTCTTATCGTAGATGCAAAGGCTGTCCCATGGAACTATAATAAAGTGACTGTTATGTATCAGGGAAAAGAAGTCAAAGATGAAATATGTGAAACTCGTGGTCTGATAAGATTACAGAGGTATTTTGCCCCTGAAGAATTAAAAAAAGCTAAAATGGCTAACGATAACCCAGCACCGGTGAAAAGAGCTGTTACTGAGGAGGAAGCTGATGAATTTCTGAGAAAAATGAAGGCACGTGATTATTCAATCGTAGAACAATTAAGGAATACGTCAGTGCAGATCTCTCTGTTGTCTTTGTTAATCCATTCAGATGAATATCGCCGGGTACTTATGAAGATCTTAAATGAAGCACATGTGCCCGAGAACATTACTATGAACCATCTTGAAAATATTGCGAACAAAATTTTTGAGGTGAACAGGGTGACATTCTCTGATGATGAATTACCGGTAGATGGAACTGAACACAATAGAGCCCTATATCTCACAGTAAAATGCGAGGATTCTGTAGTGACCCGAGTGCTAATTGATAATGAGTCTAGTGCCAACATTTGCCCTCTATCAACTCTAGAGAAGTTGAAGGTCGATAATGAAAAAATTCACAAAAACAGTATTTGTGTATGAGGATTCGATGGTGGAGGGAAGAATACTGTGGGAGATATTGTGCTAGAGCTTACAATAGGGCTGTGGAATTCACGATGGAGTTCCAAGTGCTTGATGTTGCGGTGTCTTATAATCTTTTACTGGGACGACCATGGATCCACGTTGCAAAAGTTGTGCCATCTTCGCTACATCAAATGGTTAAACTTGAATGGTATCGTTAGGAGATCGTGGTCCATGGGGAGGACAATTCTTGCAATGCTATTTCACCCATTGAGGAAGTTGAAGGTGATAAGGGCCCGTGGCTATACCAAGTTGTGGATACAGTGCCTGTTGCTAATGTCCTGGAAGGGGAATATATTCTTGTGCCTAAGTTGGCTACCACATCAGTTATGGTAGCAACAGAAATGTTGAGGAATGGATTTTTACCCGGAAAGGGTTTGGGAGCTTCATTACAGGGCATTATACAACCAGTGTCTCTTCCTGGTAATATTGATGCTTTCGGGCTAGGATTTAAACTTACCACTGCCGATATAAGGAGAGCCAGAAAGTTGAGGAAGAAAGTGTGGACCCTCCCTAAACCTATCCCTCGTCTTTACCGTTCTTTCGTCCGGTCGGGTACTAAAAGGCGCCTAGCAACAGTTATGCCCATCTCTGTGGTGATAAAACATGACAAGGAATTGATCGAAAGATTTGATATGTTGTTCGATGAAGTAAATGTGGTGGAAGCAGATGATGGTCTAAGTAGAATTGATGTCCAGTTCGTGGGATCTCATGCTAATTTTAATAACTGGGAAGCTACTCCTCTTCCAACTCGGAGGGAGTCACGATAGTTAGTTTTTGATTTGCTTTTTGAGTATTAAATCTGTTTTACTTCAAGGTTGTAAATCAGATTTCTATGTTCCGTCCAATTGGATGAGTCAAACCTTGTTATCGTACAAATTTTAATGAAATGCAATTTCTTTCTCTCTTCATTCCTGATAGTCTTTATTATTGTCTTTCTTTTCTTTTTCTTGTACAATCCATTTTATGCTGATTTCAATGATGTGTCATGCATGAGGAGTTCTCGGCATAGTCTTGATAATCAATGTGAAATAGTAATACAAGAAATTGAATGTGATTATGAGGTGGAGTATGATGACGAGGAGGTTTTGGAAGAAATTAGTAAGGAATTGAGTCAATATGAGGAAAAACCCAAACGTAACTTGAATGACACGGAGGCAATCAATCTAGGGGATCAGGAAAATGTTTGGGAAACAAAAATAAGTGTCCATTTGACGCCTCACTCAGGGAAGGGTTGATCAAGTTATTATTCGAATACAAAGATATCTTTGCATGGTCGTACGATGATATGCCGGGTCTGAGTACTGATTTGGTGGTCCACAAATTGCCTACTTATTTGGAATACCTGCCTGTCAAGTAGAAGCAAAAAAAATTTAAGACAGACATCAGCGTGAAAATCAAAAAAGAAGTCAATAAGCTGTTTGAGGCGAAGGTTATACGGGTTACCAAATATCCCACCTGGTTAGCCAATGCCGTGCTTGTGCCAAAGAAAAATGGAAAGACCAGAGTGTGTGTTGATTATCGGGATCTTAACAAGTCGAGTCCAAAAGATAATTTTCCACTGTCGAACATACACATACTGATTGACAATTGTGCCAAACATGATATTGGTTCTTTCGTGTGCTATGCGGGTTATCACCAGATTTTGATGGATAAAGAAGATGCTGTAAAGATGACATTCATCATACCTTGGGGAATATACTGTTATAGGGTGATGCCGTTTAGGCTGAAGAATGCATGGGCAACATATATGACGGCGATGACCACCATGTTCCATGATATGATACATCGGGAAATTGAAGTCTATGTGGAAGATGTAATTATCAAGTCCAGAAAGCAATGCGATCATGTTAAAGACCTGAGGAAGTTTTTCCAGAGGCTTCGCAGGTACATTCTCAAACTCAATCAGGCAAAATGCGCATTTGGAGTCCCGTCAGAGAAATTGTTGGGGTTTGTGGTAAGCCGACATGGTATTGAACTAGACCCGTCCAAAATTAAAGCCATCCAAGAATTGCCTCCGCCAAAGAGTAAGAAAGAAGTGATGAGTTTGCTTGGCAGATTGAATTATATAAGCAGGTTCATTGCTCAGCTTACCTCAACTTGCAATCCTATCTTTAAACTGCTGAATAAAGATGCTGCAGTCAAATGGACAGATGAGTGTCAGGCTGCATTTGACAAAATCAAGGAGTATTTGGCCAATCCGCCTGTATTGGTTCCGCCCGAGCCAAGAAGACCATTGATTCTTTATTTGACAGTACTGGACAATTCCTTTGGTTGTGTACTGGGGCAGCATGATGTTACGGGAAAGATAGAGCAAGCAATTTAATACCTCAGCAAGAAGTTCACATCTTATGAGGTAAAATACACTCAACTGGAAAGGACGTGCTGTGTTCTGACTTGGGTGGCACAGAAGTTGAAACATTATTTGTCGACATATACCACTTATCTCATTTCCAGGTTCTATCTGTTAAAGTATATCTTCCAGAAGCCCATGCCCACATGGAGGCTTGGTAAATGGAAAATCCTGCTCACAGAGTTCGATATTGTGTATGTGACCCATACTGCGATGAAAGCACAAGCAGTGGCTGATCACCTAGCAGAGAATCCAGTTGATGATGAATATGAACAGTTGAAAACATATTTTCCTGATGAGGAAGCAATGTACATTGATGAACCGGGTCAAGATGAAAAAACTAGGTGGAAGTTGTTCTTTGATGGGGCTGCCAACAACAAAGGAGTCGGGATAGGAGCAGTACTTATTTCTGAGAAAGGGCAACATTACCATGTTACAGCTCAGCTTCGCTTCTTTTGCACCAACAATATGGCTGAATACGAGGCATGTATCTTGGGTTTGAGGATGGCTATAGACATGGGTGTCCAAGAGATCTTGGTCATGGGCGACTCGGATCTTTTGGTACATCAAATTCAGGGAGA
>MU710903.1:3927-22483 GCA_026770625.1 Nicotiana glauca | reverse complement strand
TCACACTTCAAAGCTTCGAACAACCAAAGTCTAATGGTGGAGGGGAGGTGAGTACAGGCCATCCATGGCCTGACAAGCCGTGGATTCTGGTGGAGTAACGATTGAAAAGGGGTGGAAGGCGACTAGGGTTCCGAAGAACTCTGAGAGAGTTTGAGAGAAAATGGGATTCAAAGGCGGATGAGAGATGGAAATGGGGGAATTAGTGTAGTCGTTTAGGTTTAATTATGGAAAGGTAAATAATGGTCATTGATCTGAATGATCAACGACCTAGATTTAAGAGGATATGTGGGGAACCAGGTTGGGTCATTTGAATTGGTTGATGGTTGGGTCAAAATTGAAATTGGGCCGGTCCAGGTGGGGTTAGGATTGGGTCAATTTAAGGGCTAACATTGAAATGTAAATGGGCTGTAATTGAAATGTAATGAGTCTAAATGTCAAATAGCCAGGTTTTCCCTTTATTTTAGAAATATAGTACAAATTAATTTTAAAAGAAAATTAAGAGTATTAATATATAAATATTAGTTAAAAAATATCAAAACCAATTTTACAGTTATAAAATACTATTAAATCTTAAAGTAGGCTAAAATTCCAATTATATATAATTTAGCTTTAAAATACCAAATAAAATCGTAAAAAAATATGCCAAAATTACATTAAATATATATTGGTATACAAATGAAAATAAAATAAGTTATTCACCAAAATTGAATATTTTGGGATTAATTATGGATTTTGTACTGTTAAAATAGATAATAAATTTATTTAAAAAATCATTAAATAATTGGAAAAAATAGTAAAACATTTGGGTATGCTTATATATGTATATATATGTTATTTTGAAAGTATTTTGTAAATAAAAAATTCATAGGGATAAATTGGGTATCAACAGTTGCCCGTCTTTACGTGGGAAGGATGAAAGAGTTGTCGGGTAAAGATATGAGGGTCAAATTGACCAAAATGGTTTGAAGAATTTTGACAGAGCTCTGGTTTCTGAGCTACATACACATCCCTAGTTTTATAAGAATCAGGCCATATATAGTTCGGGGCCTATTTATGGAGATTTTTCCAAGAACGGATGTGAAGGATAGTCAAAATCTAGTAGGCTGTGGGAACCGGAGTGGGATCGCTCCTGCTGAGAAGGCCGTTGTTATTGTTTAAAGTGTGGCATGTGTTACAGTGATGATGGGGAGCGGGTTGGTTTTGTGGTTTTGAGATATTTTATGGAGGTGTGGGGTTTTGAATGTTGGGAAAGTTGATATCCGGGGTAGTTATGGAAAACGACAAGCTTGCCAAGTTCCAAACTTGGTCCATTTCTTCTTGAAATTTCAACAACTTCTGCTCGAGCTGGGAGGCACCGTCCTTGGAAACCTAAATACCCTCAGTAACCTCTACTCGTTCAATTGACTTCTCCTTTCTGATATTGCTCAAATCTTCTATTTTTCCCTTGTTCCGGTTTCTAACAGGACTAGGAGGAGGAGTAGGTAGAGGGCCTTTGGATCATGTGGAGTTTGATAACGATGCCAGTGTGCACGAACTAACCTTTGGAAAGGGGAATAAAACAATAAAGTTAACAAGTTAGTGAGGATTGTAAGAAAAAGATGTTGTATTATTTAAGCACATAGTGCGAGAATATAATTCGTGTCCTAATTTGGGAGCCTCGTTGTGCCTGAGGGATGCTTTGCGACAAGTTGATTTGTAGAACTTATAATGCTAAATGCCACATTTTATTGATAAGAATATGACGAATCTCCAAAATGACACTAAATAACAGAAGATAAAATGTCACCAATGGCCATTGGCCTTATTACATTTAAAGAAAAAAAAGGAATCCTAACTACTTGGTCCCAGAAGAACCGTCTCCAGACTCGACATCCTTGGCTCTATCGAACAGTTTCACCAGCTCACGAAATCCTACGAGTAAGTAGGCTCTAGCTAGGTTTCCACCTTCGTTTCCCTCAGCATTCTGGCAGTCTTCGATCCTCTGAGTGAACTTCCTTTCTAGCTCAACTAAACCCCACTCCATATAACCCAGTCGTTTATTGGCGCTGACAGCCATGTCTTTCCATTCGTCAATCAGCTTTTGGTGGGCTTCTTGAATTTCCCGATGCTCACTTTCACATTCTCGAATGCACTTGCGCAATTGGCTGTACTTAACCTATACTTTAGCCTTTTTGTCGATGATCCTGTGACCTAAAAAAGAACTCGGGTTATCCTAACCATTATGATTGTCTTCCAACTTGCTTAATTAGTATGGAGTATAACCAGTATGGTACCTATCCAGCTCAATAGTATCTTTTCCCATGATGATTTTGCAGTGCCACATGTGTTGAGCTTTGCACTTGTAAGGGCTATCGTCATCCTGAAAGTTGGCCCCGAAGTGCCTCATTTTGCCAACCCTTGGTATAACCTGCTTCCTTCCTGCCCGTCTCATAACTCGAAGAGGAACGTAAGGGTAGGTCCCCCTCAAACCGATAAGTATTAGGAATGGCGCATCCCTGGATCGGGTGATGAATTCTCCAATGGGGAACCACTAGACCATCCACTGTACTTGGTCCTCTTTCAAATTTTCGAACAATTCTACCCACCCTTTAGCATCTTCTAGTTGAGCAAACATGTTAGCAATATAGTTAATTTGCCTTGGCTGATGGAAGGTTCTATGATCATCCCAATGCTTGCATAGAAACACTTGTCGATATTCACCCTTTTTGAGGTGCTCCTTGAGCCAGAATTGGAGTAGTAAGTTACAACCCTCAAAGTGTTTGGCCCGTCATTGACACTTTTCTAGGGCTCGGTACATCTATGCAATAATAATGGGCACTATGCTTAATAGCTGCCGCCAATTCGTTCCAATAAATTTTTGGAGACAATGGCTATTCTGGTATGGATATTAGACTTCTTCACAGGAAATACTATCATCCCTAAAAAGCAGAACACAAAGACAAAGACCCTTCGGTGGATATGCCCCAATGATGTGAGGGTGAATTCATCCGGGTAAGTACGGTAGAACTTGCTATGATCATACCTTCGTACAGATAGTCAAAAGAAATGTAGGAATCTTTCAAACAGGTCAAGTCTGGATTCTTCTTTAGTCCCACCATTTTGAGAAAACCTCTACCCTTGCGATTTTATGGCATAAGCAAACCCAGAGTCTCCTCTGGGATACCAGATGGTCCTCCTATTTTCTCTAGCAAAGGTATCATTTCAAGGTCCCCGATGCGGAACACAGACCTATCGCCATCCGATAATAGAGTTGCAGCCTCTATGATTTTGTTGTTGGGTTGGATTTCCAAAAGAGAAGGCAAATTTCCCAAATATTTGAGGACGAGAGTCTGATCACTGGAGTGAAGGTCATCCCACCAGCTTAGGAACCTTGGGTCAATGTTGGTTACCATGCCGAATATGGAGACCTCGTGCCTTATTTTCTGCAAAAAAAAATGTGTTAGGCCCTTACCCCCGCTAGAATCGACTATTTTAAAATCAATAATTGGCTTAAGTAGCATTTAGTTCTCAAAATAAATGCACAGACATGGTAGCGTCCGTTTGGGTTCCAAGGAAACCCACTGGACTTTGGACAAGGCTATTTTAAAGAGTCGTTATGCGAACAACCTAGTTGACTCGGCTAGGTTTGACAGTGATGCATGCACAATTGAGAAGAGTAAGGTTTCTATGGGGTATTAGACCGGTACCCTTGAGATGACAATTCAAGAGGAAAAGGCACGCAACTTTCGACTACACCGTTGATCGACTGGTTTTACCGCAAATATGCCTTTTGCAAAATTTAGGGGGTAACAATATCGGAAGGGGGAAACCACTCATTATAAGTGTTGCTATAGTATTTTGTTTGGCACGAGTGGAATATGATGTTGAATATACAGTTACAAAAATTAAGCAAGTTGTCATGTATTTGAACGCTCATAAAGTAATGATTACAATAACTGCTCATAATTACAATAGTATTAAAGGAAAGCAGTAAAATTAAGATTTAAAGAAAAGAAACAAAGAGGCAAGTCAGTTTCGTAGTAGACGGAGAGATAAATACAATAAAGGCAATAAGGAAGTAGTAAAGTCACAAGTAACATGAAATGGTGAAAGCCTAAAGAAAATCCCCAGTAGAGTCGCCATATTGTCGCGCCCCTTTTTCTCGCAAAATCGGGTTTATGACATCTTGGAGGACAACTCATTCCCTTTTAGGAATTAGTTTTTTAATTGAAGAGTCGCCACCTAATGACTAAGTGCATTAGGACACAAAGAGGTTTTTGATTTAGAAAACTAGAGTTTGGATAAGGGCAAGAAATTTCTCGAGGGGAAGGTCTTAGCCACTCTCAAGATCCACTACTGTGGTTCCCAACCATGCTACAACTGTGACTTTAAGTGCAAATGACAAAGAAACAACCAAGAATTACAAATACATGGTAGTTTTCACATAACGGTTGCAAGCAATTAGAATAAAAGAGGTTAAAGAAGCTGAAGTTTGGGAAAGTAGTTTTGAAGTTCTAAAAGTAAACAAGTATAGGGAAGGGGTTATCACATAGTTGTTTGAAGCATTTAAAATAAAAGAAGTTAAAGAAGCTGAAAGTAAAGCAATTTTAAAATTTTGAAAATAAACAAGTAAAGGGAAGGGGGTCCTAGGTTTATAAATAATATGGATCACCCCACACAACACTCGGTAACAACTTATACGCGTGGTGTTATCGCGTGGTCATCATATCCATATCTACCATTTCCCACCCCGTTAACTTATTAAGCGCGAAATAGTTACATGCTAGTACCCGACCCAATCCTATCAGTCCCGCAGGCATTTGGGACTACAAGTCCTAACGGGAAGGTAGATTTTGCTTTTCAGAGTTTAAAAGGATGAAATTCTAGGACGACAATCAAAACATATAAGGCAGGTATAGGAGAACACATAACAGTAAAAAAAGGCTCAAACAGGCCTCCTTACTTTAAAAAATAGATTTTTTAGCCCGACTTACAAATACTAGTTATGGTCTGAATTAAATTTAAAGTGTTCGGGCAGGATGATTTATCACATATTTCTCAGATGATAAATCCGAATTATGCCTCCCTTGGTTGTAATTATCAAAGACTGATGCAGTTAATTAATTACCTAATGGATGGCCTTGGTGAAACCTACAAGCGTGATATCTAACAATGCTTACTCTGATTTTAAATAAGGCTTACTGATTTTAAAAAAAGATCCATATATATTAAATGATATTACTACTAATTTTAGACTTATCGACGATCCAGATTCAGTTAATTACTCATGTAGGCATGCTTTCTAAGCGTTCTTGGTTTTAAAATGATTATGAAAGTGGAGGAGTCCTATATACATGCTATCTAGAATGCAATTGATTACTGTTTAACATACAACTATTTTCCTAATGATATATGTACATGTAGAAGTGCATTAAACCAATAATCATGATTTCTATATGCAGAAGCGCAGAAAACCTATAATCATGATGTGTTTATGCAGAAGTGTAGAAAAACCTACATGCATGATTTCTATATGATATACAGAAGTACAGAGCCTTATATGCATGATTTCTATATGATATGCAAAAATTATAGGCACGATTTCTATATGAAATGCATAAACTATATACAGGATTTCTATATGAAATGCATAAGTGCAGCAGGCTGTGATTGCAGGAATAAATACCTAAAGTCATGATGTCTAACCGTATGCATACATGAGTGACCCTACCTTTTTTTACTAAAACCCCATAAGTTATTACAAAATATTACACACCAAAATGAATCAAGAAAAGTAAAATTACATCAGAAATTTAATCTACAATAAAGGAGCCTAATTCAGACTCATGGTATAACAATATGAGATGAACCAACTTCCAGGATCAGATTTCTAAAGCCTTTATCTTATTTGGGATGTTTCAAAGTTCCCTAAAAGTCTCAAGTGGACTCTGGGCAGTGCTTACGCGCCAAATATGTCGCAGAATTAGGCAAAGTGCAGTGTGGAAGAGCCATCCCTCAAATGTCCAAGTTTAGAGGGAGCTTAAGGTCCCAAAGCACGGCTCATAGGAGGGGGGATGAACATAGAATCTAAGAGAGAGTACGAGTGCATAGAGGGGATTTAGGGAAGGCCATGGCAGGCTAGTGGTCATGTCTAGCAACAGGAGGACTGGCACACCCCTGAAAAGCCTATTTGCCACATTTATTGGGAGTTAGGATCCATCAAGGATGAGGTCCAGATATGAGCAGCAATTTGGACACAGGCATGCCTGAACCTTAACTCAAACACATAGAAGGGTGTAGGGGTATATATTCACAATATAAATAGATGTAAGAAAAGAACATGCATAGTTAATATTAATCGCAGAGCATGGATAGTAAAGCAAACAGGATTGCAGAAGTTGCAATTAAACATATTAGGATGATGGCTGAAACTAAATGAGAACATACCAGTTTCAGGAAATAACAACAACAACAACAACGACCCAGTATAATCCCACTTAGTGGGGTCTGGGAAGGGTAGTGTGTACGCATACCTTACCCCTACCGTAAGGTAGAGAGGCTGTTTCCAAATAGACCCCCGGCATCCTTCCCTCCAAGAACTTCCCACCTTTCTCTTAGAGAGACTCAAACTCACAACCTCTCGGTTGGAAGTGGGGGTTGCCTACCATCAGAGCAACCCCTCTCAGGAAATGACAAGAGAAAATTAAGAAGTCTTGTAAAACAAATTTCAATCAAACGCTTCAAGTGATATCAAAAGAGAGTTGAGTATTGAAAGAGTATAATAATTGTAAAACTATATGTATAAGTGTAAAATTATTCAATTCGAAGTGTGTGTAAGTGCAGGAGGGTAGTCCCCTTTTATTGTGCAGAAGGCAATTAAAAAAAAGGTAAGAAAATAGTTCTGCAATCAATCACAGAAAGTCTCCCTTTAGTTAAGGGATTCTGATTTCAAATGGGTCGAAGACAATTAAGGAAAGAATTTGATTAAATATTTTCCAAAGTAACACAAGAAGGGTAAATACACAGGGTTTATTTAAGGCAAAGTCCAATGTTACATAGTTTGTGAAAAAATAAGGAAAGGGAATCAATCAAACAACGAGTAAAAATCAAAATTGCAAGTTTTGTTCGTATGAACAAAGTTAGGAAAATGTAAAGGTGGCTCAATAAGAGAAAATCAGTAACAATCAGTCAAGCCCTATTAAAAGGGGTTTGGAATCAATCAATTGTTTACTAAAAACCTTTTTTTGAAAGACGAATTTCTCATATATAAAGCACACAAATATCAAACAAGAAGGATTTGTCATGTTGATTAAAAAAGATCATCATAGAAAGAGTTCAGAGTCATAACAAAAAGGTTCCAGTCTAATTTATAGACAAAATGAGTTTGAGAGTCCAGGGTTGCAAAGTAGCAATCTAACCCAAACACCAAATCAAACTTGCCAAATAAAACTCCCAAATCCTAGGTTTTCAACTCGAATCTGACACAGAGATGTGAAGGCAACCCATTGAAACAGACTCTTAGAATAATGAGAATCCAACAGACATGACAGAAGGTTTGAAGTAACAGAGTAAAAAAAATTGATTTATAGAGCATAAAAAACATGTTTATGAGAAGTCGGAACTTAAGTAAGTTCAAAAGAGAAGAAGGGTGATAAAAGCTTAAGAAACAGTAGTGAGACATGCTTAGAACTCAAACAAAATTCCAGTAAAAGCAAACAAAGTTAAAGAAACCATCAAGAAACACATATAGTATAATAATACTGGAAAGTGTGGAAAAGAACATGTAGGAAAATATAACAAATATTAACATGCAAGCCTAATCTAGAGGCATAGTAGAGTACACGTACAGAAGAGTCATGTATAGTAGAAAGGAAACAGGAGAACAACATATGCGTGGTAGAAAAGAAAACATACGAGTATAATATAGAATGACACACATAAAGAGAAGAAAAGGAAGAATCACAAAGATGTTTTGAAAACCTTTCCAAAACACTAAATCAAAGAGAAGGAATTTTTGAAAGAAAGACTGGGGAAAATACTTTAACCATCCAATAGAACACAAATATGTCGTAGATCTAAGAAAACAAATAAAGAAAAACCTAGAATAGTTTAGGATTTCGGAGAAACCTTAGAAATGAGAAAGGCTTGGAAGAATGTCTGATCTGAAGTCGGATGAGTTAGAAACAGGGTGTTAATTCGTTGGATACGCCTGAGTAAGTAGAAGAAACCATAGAACTATAGATCTGAGACGATCTGAAGGAGAACCATCGAGGCCGAACTTTAAAGCTTCGAACACCTAAGTTCTAATGGTAGAGGGGGGGGTCAGCACAGGCCATCCATGGCCTGAGAAGCCATGGATTCCAGTGGAGTAACAGTTGAAAAGGGGGGAAGTCGACTAGACTTCCGAAGAACTCTAGTAGAGTTTGAGAGACGGTGGGATTTAAAGGCGGCTAACAGATAGAAATGGGGGGGATTAGGGTAGTCGTTTAGGTTTAATTATGGAATGGTGAATAATGGTCGTGTATCTGAAAGATCAACACCCTAGAATTTATGGGATAAGTGCGAACCGGGTTGGGTCATTTGAATTAGGTTATGGGTTAGGTCAAAATTTAAATTAGGTCGGTCTAGCTGGGGTTAGGATTAGGTCAATTTAAGGGCTAAAATTGAAATGTAAATAGGCTATAATTGAAATGTTATGAGGCTAAATATTAAATAGCAAGTTTTTCCCTTATTTTATAAAAATAGTAAAAAATAATTGTAAAAGCAAATTAAGACTATTGAGCCCGTTAATAAAATATAAATATTAATTAAAAAATACCGAAACCAGTTTTACAATTATAAAATGCTACTAAACCTTAAACTAGGCTAAAATAATAATTATATGCAATTTAGCTTTAAAATACCAAATAAATTTATAAAAAATATGCCAAAATTACCTTAATTATATCTTGGTATAAATATGAGAATAAAATAAGTTCTTGACAATAATTGTTGATTTTGGTAATAATTATGGATTTTGTACTGTTAAAATAGAAAATAAATTGATTTAAAAAATTGGAAAAAATACTATAACATTTGGGTAAGATTTTATATGGATATATATGTTATTTTGAAAGTATTTTTTACATGAAAAATATATAGGGAAAATTGGGTATGAACAATATGTTGAGTCCTACGTGTTCTTGCCTCTCGGTTGTCTAGAAGTGCCTATAGGTAGAGGTCCTAATTTACTCTACGACCATTAAGAATGGACGGGTAACAGAACGTATAGAGATTGCTAAGTAATACTCAATTTGCATGACCACTAAGGGGATGGGAAGGGTAGATATGGCATATGATGACGACGCGCTAATGCCACGTGTAGCCCCTCGTCGAGGTGTGTTAACCAGACATTGTATGGTATGATCCTATAGGATAACCAACATAGGAAAGGCTTATTTGCGGTAAAACAAATCAATCGGTGGTGTAGTCGACGGTTCTGTTCCTTCCCTCTCGAGTTGTCCGCTAGAGGGTAAAGTCTAAAACCCTATAGAAACCTTACCCTGGTTAAAATTGTATATGCATCATGGTCAAACCTATTCCGATCGGGTATGTTGTCTAAATAATAATCCTTTAAGATAAGCCTTATCCAATTCGATTGGGTTTTCCATAATCCCAATGGACACAACCACATTATGTGCATTAATTTGGAGAACTAAATGGTGATATATTGATCATAAATGTATAAATAGTGTAGTACAGTGGGGGTGAGGTCTACCCTTTTGTTTTGCAAAGAATGAGGTACGAGGTCCACACATTCTTTATTGTTCGCAATATCCCACCATTGTTGCCAGATTGATGGGAGGACCTTTCCTCAAGTGACAAGAAACATGTGAAAAGGTACCTAGGTAACCTTCTTTCCTTGAAAAATATCGAGCCAAACAACAAATTGATCGAACGTTCCACTTTATTCTGCAATAGTGAAAGAGATGTGTTTTGTTTTGGTGACAGTGAAATGACACCATTCCTAGAAGAAATAGGAGGACTTGCAGGACTGACTTGGGACAGTTCCGTGCTATTTGTATCAGAAAACTCTACGACAGTAGATTTTTAAAGATGATGGGGTTGAAGAAAAATACCGACGTAGTATGCTTAAGGATTCCTACATACCTTTCGAATACTTGTACCAGAGGTATGGCCATATCTAGACTTTCCATACTTACCATGATGAGATCTCTCTCACATCACTCGGTCACATCCACCGCATAGTGTTTGTATTCATTGTATGCTTTTTGGTCCTGATAGTATTTCCAATGAAA
Source organism: Nicotiana glauca (assembly GCA_026770625.1). Lineage (NCBI taxonomy): Eukaryota > Viridiplantae > Streptophyta > Magnoliopsida > Solanales > Solanaceae > Nicotiana > Nicotiana glauca. The sequence continues at coordinate 12,206 of MU710903.1, read as the reverse complement.
AAGGGAAGAATCCTCACAAGGTTGGCAATGGTCATTATGACTATGATGGAGGTGATTAATGGATATACATATACCATAGTCCCCATGATTATATCCTACATCTACAAGTCTCTAGAGTGCAGTCAAAGAGGGGTCAAGTATTTTGAAGGATATAATTTATTGCTGTAGTTATGGTTGCTGGAACTTTTCCAGAAGGGTCTCTATCGCCAGGAATTTCCACGAAGGGCTTGGAACGACCATATCGCCTTACATCACCCTAAGAAGATGACTTACATTCCAGATAGATTTTCTCAACCGAAAAACGCTAAAGAGTGGTTAGAGTTATTCGACAATCTAACTGAGGAACAAGTGTAGTGGATATTTAAATGATTCCCAGTGGATTAATTTATTATCAGATCCAGGGATGCTCCGTACTTGGTGTTGATCGGGTCGAGAGGCATAAACCCATATGTCCCTATGCGAGTTATGAGGCAAGCATGCAGGAACCAGTTTGTAGAAATGGTTGTAAAGATGAATCATTTCAGGGAAGACTTTCAAGACGATGATGTCCCTTACAAGTTCCAAGCTCAGCACATGTGGCACTACAAAATCATTGTGGAGAATAATGCCATTGAACCGGAAAAATATAATTCAGGGTGTGAGCCTCTCTACTCTGCATGGTTAGAGGACAATCTGAAAGGAATGGTCACACTAGGGGCCGGTCAAGGGAATAGAATTATAGATGAGGAAACTCAAGTCAAATACAATAGGCTAGGCAAAAGGTCCACGACTCTGAGAATGGGCACCAGGAAATACATAAAAGGAAAGTGAGGTTGATTGAGTAATGACATGAAATGGCAGTCACTTCCATTAGGAAACTCGAGTATCTTGAGCGAGAAATAGTGGATCAAGAAGGCAAAGTCATAAGATGAATGAGAAATGCCAGAATGCTGAAGCAGTTGAGGGAAGACATTTGGACAGAGCCTACTTGTTGTTGGGGCTGCACGAGCAAGGGGATCTATATAATGGAGTCCGAAAGATCGAATATAGGGAAAGTCCTTCTAGGAAAACATAGACAAGATTTACTTGATTTTTGTAATTGTAATAAGGCGACGTGCTAATAGTGACTTAGTTTATTATTATCTTAGTTTTGTTTTGGGATTCAACTATTTTATATTATGAAATGAATCATTTACTGGTATTTAAAGTTCTCCAAATTTATTTATCACTAGGCCTACGTCAGGTACAAGGAGGTTCCCAAAATAGGATACGAATTACATTTCCGCAATATGTGTTTAAATACTGCAAATATTTCAGAATCATCACTGACTAGTTACCTTTTCTTTTTTTTTCTTGTTTTTGATTATTTCCATCTTCTTAGGTTGGTTCGCTCATACTGGCCTTATCATCGTACCACACTAGATCTAGAGGCCCTCCACCACCTCCTCCTCCATTCAACATAAAGGGCAAAAGAAAGACAAAGATGGACAACTTAAGTGGAATCCGAAAGGAAAATGCAATGAACACAGAGACTTCCAATGGATGCAGTACTCCGCCCCCGAATGACCTGGTTTTGAGACTAGAACAAAAGATACTAGAACTACAAGGAGAATTTGTGTACCTCCACAATTTGGAAAACCTGACACTCCTGCTCAATGTCCCTGTTGTCCACCAACAAAATGCAAAGACCCAAACTCCTCCTCGGAACATACAAAACCAACAGCCACAGAATCGTCCCGCACCAAATAAATATCCAACTCCACCCCAAAACCTCAATCCGCTACAAACACCAACTCTGCAACATCAACATCAACCAATTAAGTAACCACAACCGCTAGTTACCATACTTCCCAAAACACACAACACATTCTTGATCCATAAAACTTCACCAATGACCATCACTATAACCAAGTTCTTGGCACCCATCAATGCAACCTTATATAAATGGAAATTATACCCCATTCTGCCCAGCCAATCTCATTTACCACGGAGCCCTCAGAGAAGGACCTACTCATTATGAGCATAGCTGAAGAACTCAAGAAGTTAACAAGTCGAGTTCAAGGTGTTGAAGGCGACAAGGGAACAAAGGGATTAAACTATGAAGATTTATGGATATCACCAGATATGGAATTGCCAGAAAGGGTACAAACCTCCCATGTTTGAAATGTTCGATGGTACAAGTGATCCCAGGGTTCATCAAAGGACATATTGTGACAAGCTTGTCGGTGTCAGAAAAGATGAAAAGATCTGGATGAAGCTATTTAAGAGGAGCCTTACTAGGAATGCTTTGTCTTGGTATATCAGCCAGAATCCCAAGAAATAGGATAATTGGGTAAGCATGGTGTCAGAGTTCATGGACTGGTTCAGGTTTAAACCAAAGAATGCACCAGATGTCTTTTACATCCATAATTTCTAGGCGAAACCTACTAAAACTTTCCGCGAGTAAGCTACTCGTTGGAGGTCGAAAGCTCCAAAGGTCAGGCCCTTTTTAGACGAAGAAAGATGAATAAATTCTTTGTCGAGGCACATGATCCGCAATATTATGAGAGGTTGATGGTTATCGAAAATCACAAATTCTCTGATATCATCAAGCTTAGGGAAATGATCGAGGAATGAAAGAAGAACAGGATGGTAACAAACCTTGAGGCATTGCAAGCCACAAATAAGGTAGTATAATCAGGCGGCATATCAAGGAAGATAGATGTTGGGCAGTAGGGGTGGCCCAAAGCGCAAAATCCCATCTTACATATCAAACACCCCGACTCACATGTCAAACACCTCCACCTACATATCAAAATCCTCCGCCCACATATTAAGCACTTCTGCCTGCATACCAATTATCATCTCCTACATAACTTTCTTTATCTCCGTGATATTCCGAACCAGCCTTTGTCCATCACACCTACAACTACCAACCATCCCACTTCCAATCACCACCAGCTAGCCAAAATTACCCAAGACCCAGACCCAACTTCGACCGCAAACTGCCTAGACAATACCGCGCTATTGCTGAGCCCATCGACCAACTGTATGAAAGGTTGAAAGTTGCAGGTTACGTCACTACTAGTCCCACTATGGCACTAGAAAATCCATCCCAATAGGTCAATCCAAATAAAACTTGTGCATACCATTCCCGTACGAAATGGCACACTACTGATTAGTGTCAAATATTGAAGGATAAGATCCAGGATCCAATTGACAACAAGGTGATACAAGCAAATGAAGCCGCACCTAATGTTCGTAAAAATACCCTCCCCGATCATATAGGTGATGATGTATATATTATAGAGTCAAATGAAGAATGGGATCTTGATGGATCGATCAGGCTTATTCGAGAAGGCGATGACTTTAAGGTTGCAGTCACGCCTACTCCTATTGTAGTTCAGACTCGGGATCTTAAGGTAACTGCATCAGTTTAATTTGAGGTAGAAGTGGCTCCGCCGACAGCCCCCTCTACTCCATTTGAAGTAGAAATGGTCACACCTTTTACTGTGACAGTGTCAACCACACCCTCATTCAACTCAAGAGCAATACCATAAGATTATGTTGTAGAGGCTCGGCAAAAAGGGAAGGCTAAGATAGAGGAATCTGATGCTGCACAAGGAATGACTAGAACCGGAAGAGTCTATACACCGAAACACCTGGGAGATTCAAGTAAGGAGGCTACTACTAGGCAGCCTATCATTCAGACTGGGCCAAATGACTTGTTGAGGAAAGTATGGGTCAAGTAGTATTAATTTGTTGACCATCTAAATAAAGTCTCTCCTTAGATATCTATCCAGACACTATTGCAGAATTCAGAGGCATACAAGAATGCCTTAATGAAAGTGCTGAGCAAGGCTTATATGCCCAATAACATGACGTGTGGAGAAATGGCCATAATGGCTAGGCAAGTGTTGGTGTTTCATATGATTACCTTCCACGAAGATGAGCTATCGCCCAAGGGTTTGAATCACAATGTAGCATTACATATTACAGTTGAATTTAAAGATAAGTTCATTTCAAGGGTCCTTGTTGATGGAGGGTCGAGTCTAAATATTTATCCATTGGACACTCTGAAGAGATTGGACAAACGTTTCCACGAGATACGAGTAGGAAACAAGAATGTGAAGGCTTATGATGGGTCATAGAGGTCCACGATTGGGGAAATCAACCTTTGCTTGTCGATGGGGCCAACTTGGTTTGACATTGAATTCCAAGTGCTTGACAGACCAGTCTCATACAATCTTTTGTTAGGCCAACAATGGATCCATGCAGCTGGACTCGTGCCTTCCACACTACATCAAGCCGTGAAGTTCGAATGGAATCATCAGGAGGTAATCATTCACGGGGATGGCAGTAACCCCATCTACTCCAGTCATACCATCATGGCTATTGGACATAGAAAAAGGCTAAGAGGGGAAACCTTCCATCATATTGATGTCACGCCCGAAAAACCGAGGAGCGCAACTGGCACTCAACCGAGTAAACCCGACGGAGCAAGCCTGTTAGCTTTCATACTACCCAATTTCTTTCTTAAATAAAGAGGAAATATACATCATTAATCAAATTCCATAAACAAGTCTTTAATGATTTCCAACTCATTTCCATTAGAAACTTCATTCATAATTTTCAAAAATATTACAAGTTTTATACAAATTTGCCAAATATCAATATTTCCAATTCAATTTCCCATTATCAAACTCCACCTACAACCTGTCTACGGATCCTCTAAATACTACGGAATAATAATATGAAAATGCCGGTAACAAGGCTCCATCTATACCTCAAAATACCAAGTACATGACAAAAAAATGAAACATGACCCCGAAATGAAGTGGGGCTCAACAAGTCAGTTGAAAGATGATGCGGCACTAGCTGCAACCAACAATGTCTGCTATAGAAACACCTACGTCCATTAAAAGACATAGCGCCCCCGACAAAAGGGACGTTAGTGCAATCGAATAGCACTAGTATGTATAACATAAAAACATCTAGATAGAAAGAACTTTCAAACAAGAATAAGAAATCACAAGTATAACTCAAAACTTTAAACGATCACCACATTATCAAAGAAAAGAATCATACAACTTTCACATCATTTTTCCATAACTTTTAGCTTGGGGCATTTCAGACTATTCATCATTTGTTCACAACAACACCACTATCTTGAGTGGAGTCCGATCTCGACCCGATAGACTAGGTTGCCTCATTTGAAAAACATACTTCAATCATAATCTAATTCTTTCCTTATTCTGGAATTCATTTACAATACCACCGCTATCTTGAGCGGAGTCCGATCAAGGCCCGATTGGTTAAGTCGTCTTCTAAGATGTTACCCTTATTTCATTCTTACTTTGCAGTTTCAATTATCATTACATTACCCCAATGTGTGTATGGCATAGCATTCGATCACGACCCGATCAGCTAAGCCGTCTCATTTGAGACGTATACCTCAATCACAGTTTCATTCATAATTTACGATGTCAATATTAACATATTACCACCATGTGTGTATCATGGCGTCTGATCATAGCTCGATCGACTAAAACGTCTCCCAGAGATGTTACGCTTATTTCATTCACACTTTACAGTTTCCATCATCAATAAATTACCTCCATGTTTATATATATCATGGCGTCCGATCACGGCCTTATCAGCTAAGCCGTCTCCCCGAGGTGTTACCGTTATTTCATTATTCATCTCACACCAATATTTGGTTACCTATGTATTAGTTGACTGGCACTTGGGGCTATAATTGTCACATCATACATGGCACTAGGCCATATTTCACAATTCAAGCTCTTTTTCCCCACATTTAACATCAATATCAATTTCAACAACAAGCCATTCAATCCATGATGTCAAGTACACATGAGAGGAATCATGAATCATGGGCATATACAATATTTCAGAAATCATACACCTCAAGTTCATTGGCAATGGAACTTTAAACATAAAGTATTATTCCAAAAAGGAGGGGACAAACCAAACTACAATAGAAACACACATCAAATGCATAAATAAGCATTTAAACCAATTACTCTTGAATTACTCTTTTTCAATCATGACAACATACTATTTCAATATTGAAGTGTATAACAACTCGGATCACATTGGATGTCCTTATAGGGAAAAACATTATCTCGAATAGCCACTTATGGGTGCAAATTGCGTACAAGGCGTTTAGGGCACTTTATTATTGAAGCCATTTATGGAAAGCAGACTCGAAGATCATTTCATAATCTATTTCATATTTTCCCATGTTATAGGCATTACCAGGAACAATTATAATTCAAGTTCTCAGCATGTTGGCCGCACTCTGTTTCCCAAATTCAATTGACTTATTTCAAAAGTCTTTATACATAGAGTGTTTCACATATTTTGGCATATTGAGACACATCTTTGACGCATATAAGTTGCAACACCAATTCTTGTGGAATAACAATCAATACAAGAACCCAAACTTCAACCTTACCGCATTTACACAAGCACCAACGAAGCTCGATTTCTAAAAAGACGGGGTTTTAGCCATACATACCTGAAATGTTTCCCTTAATGATACTACAATGATCGAATACATTTAAGCAACTTCAATCTATAGTACAACGTTCAATAAGGACAATATTAGTAATAAATTCCATAACTTATGCAATTTAGGCATATTATCAAACACCTTGTAGGTATAGATCTTTACATCTCATAACCAAGAGTATTAGTTCATCCAACCATCACTATTAACCAATAATTTATTCCACCATCGTGCCTAACCAATTTATAACTTCCAGCTACATATGTATGACCATATGTTTACACCCAACCATCAACCTCCTTATTAACCCATTTCACAATTTGTACAACACCAACACAACCTAGGTTAGGAACTTATGGCTTTCACTCACCATCCCATTAGCTCTAATGTATATCTCATACATAAATAATCACTATAGAGTAGTTAGAGATGATATACATACCTCTTCCAGTAAGAATCTTGAGAATCCCCACTTATAGTGTTCTTGATCGATTTATGAATCTGAATGGGAATCTATGGATTTTAAGGATCAATCCTTATTAATATAAGTATTTAGGAGTAGTAATCAACTCAAAATAATTCAAAAACATTACCTTGGATCATAAAAGGGAAGTATGGGAGGGATTCCCATTGATAAAGCAAGCCCTAGCTCAACCAAAATGACTTATAGACTCTTCACACCCAGTCTTGGGGTATTTATAGGGCTGCTACACGCGCGACCGTGATCTAACATGACCGGAACGCAGTGGCTGTGATCTTCACCACTGTTTACCTTGCTCAGAGGCAGAAACCTTCAGGTTTCCCGCGGTCATCTGCGACCGCACCACGGACGCGCGTCTGACACAGGTGCGGTAAAATAATCATATATTTTTTGTATGCACCTCTAAATGACGAACGGATTGATGCGTTGGAAACTAGACTCAAAGTGATTTAATTTGATAGGTTGTGTATAGCACAACTCCTAATATACATGCAGCTATGCTCTTCAAAAATGAGGTCTTGTGCGTACTCATTTGGAATTTTGAGCCTATCATGTAGTTTCCAACTTGGCTTAGACTTAGGCCTCTCCTTGGACCCCAGATAACTTATAATATGACTTATAAACTAATTACCATTACGAATTGATATCTGTTATATCATAAATCCTCCTTTTCACACAAAAGAAAATAATTAGCCTACCTTGGCACCACGAAATCTTAAATTACTTAGCAAAAAAAAATTATGGGTCTTTAAATTCTCCCACGCTTAGGATCATTCGTCCTCGAATGATAAGTTGATTCAATCTGCAAATACTTAGTATAAATTATATACTTTCTCACATATCTTTAACTTCCAAATTTTGACTAACTCCCAAATTTTGAGAAATTTCAGCAGAGTCTCCTTCGTAACTAGGCCTATCCACCTGCTAGAGAACCACCAAGACCATTCTAAAAACACATCCACAAGTCGAGAAAGCACTATATTGCATAGTTTCATAACACTAATATTACCATTACAAGCGCTACATTATCATAATGATACCTAAATATGGACTGCACATTTTTAAATCATAACACCTATATGCTACCTTTCTAGTCAAAGCTTATTAAAATACAATCAAGCAAAAATATTTTCCTTCCACGACACTTTCGGCCTTGAAGGTGGCCTTCTCTACTTGTAAGCTTTGCCATAACACATTCACGGAAGCAATCAAAACCCTTAAACTTATCTAACAAAGATGACAACTATAACCTCACATAAGCTAACTATCCATCAAGATTCACCTTCAATAATTTACACCAGGATGATA
>MU710901.1:2706-23051 GCA_026770625.1 Nicotiana glauca | reverse complement strand
ATCATATATATCATCAAAACAACATAAAAATGTGATTATTTAGGGCTTGATTATAGTCAAATTCACCTATTATCACCCATCGACACTTAATTTGAGAAAATAAAAAATTTATTCGAGTAGATAATTCGCAGTATAATGGTGCATGTGTCTCTTGGAAAAATTAAAACTTTGATAATTTAATCTGCTTCCTGTATATATAATAGACCTTCACTTATTTCTTTTGCTGCTGTCTTAACTATTTTGTATACTTCCTTTTATATCCATATATTTTATATCTCTAAACTATTCACTTTTCTAGACGTATATTTAATTGGAGAAATTTTCAATTTTAGGCTCTATAATATTGACAAACAATAAGACCTTAACCAATCAATTATCAGTATCTATGTCTCCGAAGAAAAAAAGCTTTCCTTCTTCTTTTATAAGTCAAGAAAAGGACGAAGTAATTTCATATATAAAGATATGGGTTTTCGGGTTTAGATTGAAATTACATTCTTAAAACGGGCCTGAAAAACAAAGTAATTTTAATGGATTGAGACAGGCCAAAGAATTGGACATATAAGGTTGAAATAAATTGAGGGGTGAAGGCATTTTTCAACTATATTAATTTACAATAAAAATATATATTAATTTATTTCCTTATATATACCCCACAGGGAGTGACAGATATAGAGAGGGGAAAGGGGACCAGTCCACCGTCCATGAATAGTCAGACTTAGCAAAACCAAAATCCAAATTCTATGTCCAAGTTGAGTTTTTAACTTCTATATTGACAGTCAAATAATTCTTCACTAACATAACTTAAAAAATAAATTAACTTTGATATTCATCAGATATGGATTGGTAATCTAAACAACAACAATAAAATACGCGGTGTGATTCCACAAATAAGGTTAGGGAAGGATGAAATATATGCAAATCTTTTCCCAACATTGTGTAAGGTAGAAAAGTTGTTTCCAATAGACTCTCGGTTCAAGAAAAATGTATGGATTAGTATTCCAAAAAAGGGCAAATTAGTATGTTAAAATATATTGATAGTATAAGAATTTTATATACTGTCAGTGTATATAATAGTATATATATATATGCATTAATCATAAATAAATTTTGAGGTCATCTTTATCTATTGTAGTAGGTAACCTGCCTTATTTACAAGATTACAAATCTCACTTTTATGGAGGGTTATTTATAAATATCTTTAGATGGTCTGATACTATAATTTTTTGTACACTGCTGGTATATAAGTTAAACTCTAAGGGCTTGTTTGCTACGAGTTATAAAGAATAATTAATTTTGGGATTAAATTTAAGATGAGTTTAGCCCACGTTTTGGGGTAAAATCATGATATAATTAATCCCGGGATTGTAGTGATTTTTTATGCATATGGGAGGGTGAGATAACTAACCCCCGAATAATTAATTATGGAACAATTTATTTCCCAACCAAACGGCCCCTAAGTTAAATCCAATGCAAAAACTGCACCAAACATGCCAGATCCAAGTACTTTCTCTTTCTCAAGATAACTCTAATGCTGCTATTGTTCTTGTAAGAAAGAAGCCTCAGACAGATAAACAGAGAAGCTGGAATCATATAATTAGTACTTGATAAGTAAGAGTTTTTGTCAAGTTGGACAAATAGGGTGAGTTTACAAGCTGGGGATTCTTGGTTGGTGACATCCAAAATGTCCAAAAGTCCACTTGTTTTTCTTTTTCTCTTCTTTGTGATTAAAAAAAGGGAGGGAGCCTTGTCGTAATTGGTAAAATTATTACTATGTAATCAGAAGGTCATGAGTTCGAGCTGTGAAAATTACAGGGTAAAGCTGCGTACGATAGACTCATGTGGTCCTACCCTTTCCCAGACCCGTGCATAGCGTGAGCTTAATGCACCGGACTGCTCTTGCCCTATGATGAAAAAGATGTGAGTTTCTTGCAACAACAACAAACCCGGTGAATTCTCGTAAATGGGGTTTGGTGAGTCTAGGATTTACGCATCCTTACCCATATTCTAATAACAGAGAGACTATTTCTTGAATACCCTAAAAAAAAAGGGCCGAAGCCAAATTAGGGAATATGTGAGTTTCATTATTCAATAAACCCCCTCACAAAAGCCAGAAAGCAAGAAAAAAGAATATGAGTTAAACAAACCAACCAAAGTCTACTCATTTTCTTTTTCAACCTTTCCCCACTGTCTGCCTTTCAAATCATTACAACCTTTCCCTTTCTTGTACTTCCATTTTCTTTGTTTCTCCACTCTATTTTTCCAAGTCTTTCCATCTCCATATCTTATCCAAGAAATAGAGAATAACATAAGCGGATTCAAGATTTAGAGTCAATAAGGTCAAAGTAAATGCGATCTATTAGATATTTGCATTTTCAACTTCTTTGTTTTCTTTGGGTAAGTGATTCGAACAGAAAGTAGTGGTTCAGTTGAACTCGCTGAATCTGTTCTAGATCTGCCTCTGACTATTAAACCAAAAGAGTATGGATCCATCGAACAATTCGCTTCCACCTCCTTTCCATACGAGAAATTTTAATTTACAACACCACCAACAGCTGCAGCAACACCACCTTCAATTCCAACACAATTCAGAAGATGAACAAAGTGGAACAAGTGGACTAAACATGTCCGGGCAAAAGAGAGATCGCGAAGACAACAACGACGACAACAACAACAATAACACTAATTCAAATGCCGAGGAATCAAACGACGAATTAGGTGCTAATGGAACCAATAGAGATGGTGAGTTCAATAGAAGGCCTAGAGGTAGACCTGCTGGGTCCAAGAATAAACCTAAGGCACCTATTATCATCACTAGAGATAGTGCAAATGCCCTTAGAACTCATGTCATGGAAATTGCAGATGGTTGTGATATTATGGAAAGTGTTTCAAATTTTTCAAGAAGACGTCAAAGAGGGGTTTGTATTATGAGTGGTACAGGCAATGTTACTAATGTAAACCTAAGACAACCAGCTTCACCAGGTACAAAATTATTTTTTAAAATTTTTCTTTGATAACCAACTTGGTCCTCCTCCTCTCCGGATACTTAAGCTTTTAATGCTACGGAACCAGTTTTCCTAATCAATCAATTCAAATTTATGTCATGAACCTGCCTTCATCGAACTGGATGTCTACCCTTCCCACTTTTAAAGACAGACTAATATTTAAGATCTCCTATTTTAATATTCTGACTAATTCAAGGTGAAAAATGGGGTTGCTGTGGAGTTGAGCCAAAAGATTCTCGATTGGTAACATTATTATTAAATTTTTTTTGCTGATCAGGTGCGATTGCAACCCTACATGGGCGTTTTGAGATTTTATCCTTAGCCGGATCATTTCTACCACCACCAGCACCAGCAGCAGCGTCAGGATTGACTATATATTTAGCCGGCGGACAAGGACAAGTGGTGGGAGGCTGTGTGGTTGGGGCACTAATGGCATCCGGTCCGGTTGTGATTATGGCAGCTTCGTTTAGCAATGCAGCTTATGAAAGACTTCCATTAGAGGAGGATGATTCGAATTCGCTTCCTCCTCAAGGAGGTTCACTCGGTTCTCCTCGAGCTATTGCTCCAGGAGGACAACAACAATTATTAACTGACCCGTCGTTGTTTCATGGAATGCCACCCAACCTTCTCAACAATGTTCAATTACCTTCTGAGGCTTATTGGGCAACTGGTCGACCTCCATTCTAACTAGCTGAAATTCATAAACGGGTTGGGTAATTTTGTTCGATTCACTTGTTTAAGGTTACGGCCCTCCAGTTTTGGATATGATCCAAAACTGGAGGGCCATAACCTTTAATCGACGAAAATTCTCTCTCTCTCTCTCTCTGTAGTCTTCAAGAATTCTTAGCAATGATTTTTAGTTTAAGGGTTTTCGTGTTTTGACCATTTCAAGTTCTTCATATAATGTTCCTTTTAGTAACATTACGATTTGAATTTTAAGTCCTTTTTCAGGTTAGGTTTTTCGAATGTTAGTTTAATATTATGATCACATGATATGAAATATTTGTTATTTGACCTGTGCTGAATCGTCGTCTTTTGAGCCGAGCGTCTCCTAATAACAATCTCTCTTTTCGAGGTAAGAGAACGGTCTGCGTACACTCTACCATTCCCAGACCCCACTAGTGAGATTCTACCGGTCGGATTATTGTTGTTGTTGACCTGTGCTGAATGTTATCAAATCCTTTAATTTTTTTCTTGATGAGTTCCATGTTCATGAAATTTACATTATATTTCCATAAATAGATTATAGACGAATTAAAACTCTTCTCTATCAAAGACAAGTAAAAATAATAATCATGAATATCTATGAAACCCATGATTGTGTATCTTTATTTCATAATCATGACCATGGTTTTTTCTTGATAGTTGGAGTACTTAAATTATAGCTGACCATTTAGGAGAAGTCTTCTCTATTAATATTGTTGTTACAAATATGTTGGTGGTAAACTATTGACTTAAAAAGGATTAAGAAGAGGTATTGTCTCTGCTTTAAACTCTTGATTTTACAATGATTTGAATGTATAAACACTGTTAATATAAATTAATTTTTATGCTATTAAATCATCTTTGCGTATTGTAGTCGGTAACATATACCTCATTTTTAAGACTGCAAATTCCGCATTTGTTGAAGGTTTATCTGTAAATATCTTTCTGCGTGATTTGATAGTGTAAAAATTATTTTATACTGACGGTGTACAAAAATTATTTTCACTCTTTTTCACTCTATATTTCTTCTTTGAATTTTTTTTATACTTAGTAGGTGTAGAGAGAGAGAGCTAAAATGAGGGGAGACATGAGTCACATTTGGACACTGGTTTGCACGTGCACAGTTACTGAAGAAGCTCTTTCTCGAGGCAAAAGCAAAGTAACGTTTATATACAGTCTGGTCAGATCTGGACTGACTGACTATCTTTTATTTTATAATCGAAAAATTATCTTAGGGTTAGTAAATGGAACAGTTCGAAACTCCATAGATAATGTATTTATTTTTTTTATTTTTCTCCGCTTAAATATCTATCGACAAATATGAAACTCGAAAAATAATAAATTTGCTCTTCTGCTTTTCTTTACATAAGTAGATCGGTAGTCCTAGAGCAGTGATAAACTTATCTCCGTGTGACTTATAGATCACATGTTCAAGCCGTAGAAATAACCATTATAATTTGCATTAAGATAGACTCTCTATACGTTCTCAAAGTGAAATCCTACGTAAATACAAAATATTTTGTATGGCTGCCTTTTTCTTCTTAAAGACCATCCAGCTTTTGTTTGTTAGAAAAATCTATACTCTTAATAGAATGAGCAACGATATAATCGTTTCTATGTGATATATAGATTACGGGTTCGAGGTATGGAAACAACTACGAATTCTTGCATTAGGGTAAGGTATCTACATTATACCCTTAATCATGCAGCCTTATTCCGAATCCGACATGAATATGAAATACTTTGTATACTGAGCTACCTTTTCTTCCTACTTAAATACCAGCCAGCTTTTATTTGTTCAGAGTCCTTTGACTGACTGGAATTTCAATGTGTTTCTTGAAATCTTGTAACCTCGATGCCGAAATACAGCTAAGATTCTTTGAACCGAAGCAAATAATAAGCATGCATCCTTTCCCCACATACACGAGTAATAACCCTCATTGGCTATTGCTTGCTTTTAGTGCAACATCCCATATGTAGTTCATGTACATGTGGTAATACAGCAGGATGTATAAAAGAAACCGATAAACTGTATCAATCAGATAATTTGAGTCAAATCGAGAACAAAAAATCAACTATAATTTGGTTTGATTTGGTTTGGTGTTGGAAAAAAATGCCCGACCATCATTGGTTTGGTTTGATTTTAATTAAAGAAAGTCAAATCACAACCAAACCAATCCAACATTATATATATAGAAATTTTAGATATATTTAATATATAAATATATTTATTGTGATGTAATTTATAAATATTTTTTAAAATTTTTCATACATTTATCTTTTAAGGTATTGTTTTAAGGTTGGACTTAGAACTTTTGATTGTTCCAATAAATTTTATAGCCATTAATACTAGCAAATTAAATAATGTTAACAAAAGCCCAAAACAAAATTAAATCAATACTACAACAACAACCCAGTATAATCCCGCAAGTGGGGTCTGAGAGGGTAATATGTACGCAGACCTTACCCCTATTCCGAGGGGTAGAGAGGCTGTTTCCAGGAGACCCTCGGCTCAAGAAAGCAACGAGAGATGATATATTAGTACTATCAATAGACTCATAATAAAATAACATAAAATACATAACATAAACTAACAAAATAGTAGCAATATAAGAAAAATAGAAAATACGATGGAAGGTATACTAATATCCAACAGATAAAGCCCTGCATCAGTAGCTGATCAGTAACATCCTAAGACTAACTCCTAACTGGCTAGTCTCATTCCAGTGCGCTGTAGAAATATTTCCAACTTCCCCCTATCATACAAAAGACATTCAATTCAATATTAATGCTAACAAAAGACATTCAATTCAATAGTCAATACTACGGACGAGAATGTATTGAATATCTATTTTTTGTTTTGCAATAATTTAGATTTAAATGCATAGCCTTTTATCTTTTTTGAGCGTTTAGTTATGTAGTTAATACTCCCTTATTAGTCTATTTACTGTAGCATAACATAGTACTTTTAGATTATGTTTATTTTTATTATAGTTTTTAATTAGGAATATTTATATTACATAATTTTATTGTCTTTATTGTTGAATATTTTAGGATAATACCATGACACATCTCATATTTTATATCATTTTCTTGGAAAATACTTAATATAATTATATCTTACTAGGATTAAAGAAATATTTTGAGCACACGTTATATGTTTTGTTCTACGAAGATTTTACCGGAAAAAATTCGAAAAATCCGAAAACCCTGAAAAATTCGAATTTTATTAGTTTGGGTTGGTCTTTAGATTTAATAACCCGTCACAATTGATTTGATTTGGTAATCATAAAATCCGAACCAACCTGACCTATGTACACCTCTATCATACATTATATCTTTGCTTGAAGCTCAAAGCTTATCCATTCTTTCTCTCTCCCCTCTTTACAGGGCGGGTGCAGAAATCGATCTACAAGTTCAATCAAATTTAATAGTGTTTGCTCAATAGTATATATTGTATTAAGAAACTCATTAAATATATTTTTTATATCCAAGTCGAGGGACATAGGTTCATTGTAACGACCCAGCTGGTTATTTTTAGAATTTACGTCCCGGTCCCCTATTTACTGTTTTTCCCAAGTTCATTTCTGCTATTTTTGTTTGCTGGGATGTTAGGTATTGAGTTTTGGAGAGTTTTGGGACACTTAGTCCCTAAATGAGAGTTTAAGTATTGAAAAGTGGTCCGTAGTTGGAACAATGTGAATACGGCCTCGGAATGGAAATCTGATGGTTCCGTTAGCTTCGTTATGCGATTTCGGGGTTAGGAGTGTGACCGGAAGTAATTTTGGAGGTCCGAAGTAGAATTAGGCTTGAATTAGCAAAGTTAGTTGGGTTTTTGATCGAATGCGTATTTTGGAAGTGTTTAGAAGATCTTAGGCTTGAATTCGATATAATTTGCTTGAATTCGATTTAATTTGATGGTTTTGGCGTTGTTTGAGGCGTTTTGATGATTGGAGCAAGTTGAATTAATGTTTTAGGAGGTGTTGGTATTTTTGGTTGAGGTCCCGGAGGTCTCGGGTGTGTTTCGGATGCTTAACGGAGCATTTTCGGATTTAAAAATGTTGCAGCAGCAAAGCTTCTGGTATTCTCGCTTCTGCAGCTTGGGAACCGCAGAAGCGGAGCCACAGAAGTGGCTTGGAAGCCGCATAAGCGGAGTCGCAGAAACAACCTGGGCACCGCAGAAGTGGAAGCTGGGCTTCCCTCCATTTTCCGCAGAAGCGGATGAGTTTTCACAGAAGCGATCTCGCACCTGCGAGATTCCATCGCAGAATTGGTCCCTGACCTGGTCAACGGAGATCCCAGAAACGGTCTTATAACCGCAGAAGCGGTATCGCAGAAGCGATACCGCAGAAGCAAAAAACGTGCCTAGGCATAAGGTTAAGTTCTGAAAATGGGACTTCGTTCCCATTTTCTATTTTTGACAATTTGGAGCTCAGTTAATGCGATTTATCAAGAGATTTTTGGAGAGGACAACGGGGTAAGTGTTCTTAACTTAATTTTAGTTATATAACTCGAATCTATTACAAGTTTTGGCATTTAATTCGCGAATTTTATTGGAAGAGTTTAGAAAACCCTCTACGATAGAATCATAGATTTGAGGGTCGAAATATTATGAGATTTGGATAATTTTGGTATGGTTAGACTCGTTAGAGTGCGAGGTTTCTTGAAGTATAAATTTTACCCGATTCCGAGATGTGGGCCCGAGGGGCATTTTGGTCATCTTACATAATTTCACGTATTAGCTTAAAATTTAATTGTAGAATCAATTACTTGAATTATTATTTACAGTATGCAATTTTATTGAATAGATTTGAACCATTTGGAGTCGGATACTCGTGGCAAACGCATGGTTTCGGGTTGACTTGCACTTGTTCGAGGTAAGTGGCTTGTCTAACCTTGTGTGGGGGACCTTTCCCCTTAGGACGTGATATTTGGTAATTGAATGCCTTGTATATGAGATGACGAGCGCGTACTTGAGCTAATTGTTGAGAACCCGAATTTTTACTTAAAAATATTTGAACCGAGTTTCTTTTGTACTTGCTTTATTCTACATGCAGTTATATTCTGTGCTAGTCTAGAAAAACATGTTTAGTTGGTTCAAATTGCCTATTTGCTTAATTTGCCTTAATTGCATTACGTGTAGCATGCTAGGTTCGAACTATCTGTGGCTTATATTGTTGTACTTCATTTATGAATATTCTCTGATTTTGGTTGCGCATTTACATTGGGACTACGGATGTGGGATTCTGTTAGCTCTCCCTTGTTTGTTTACTTTGTGACTACGGGTTAGATTTCCGGAAGATCTCCCTGCACTTTTACTTTGGGACTACGGGTTAGATTCCTGGGAGACCCCCCTGCACATTGATAGTTGGGCTACGGGGCGGTATCTCGGGAGATCTTTCAAATATATTCCTACGGTGGACTACGGGACAGTATCCCAGGAGATCCTCTGATAGATTGATAAAATGGACTACATGATGGTATCCTGGGAGATCCTCATTATTGGTGTTGGTATTGTGTTGTTTACTCTGTGTTATCTTATTTTCTGCGTATTAATTGTTGTTTGTGTAATCCGATTTACTCAATAGTTGTATCTCATAATTTCTATTTATTTCATACTGTTGTCAACCTTATTATTTGATTTTATCTCAGTATGGCCCTGACCTTCCTCGTCACTACCCAATCGAGGTTAGGCTTGACACTTACTGAGTACCGCTGCGGTGTACTCATGCCCCTTCTGTGCATGTTTTTCATGTGCATCTCTAGGTACCTCTACCCAGGTGTACTATCCTCGCGGAGGAGAGATCTTGCAGAGACTTTGAGGTATATCTGTCACGTCCGCAGACCAAAAGTCTCTATCTTATTCCAACTTTAATATATGACTTTCCTTTCTTTGGGTTGTGTAGACATTCTGGAGTTAGAGCAGTGTATTTCCTTTCTATTAGCCTGTGTTTCCTGTGAATTTCCGGGTTTTGGGAGTTTGTTTTGGATTTTGTGATATGGGTTGTATTATGCCAAGTGACACTTATATACAGTAAATTTTTAGTTGTTTGCTTCCGCAAGTTAGTTTGTTTTTCGCAAGTGGTATAAATTCCGCAAGTGGTATAAATTCCGCATTGTTAGGCTTACATAGTTGTAGGGACTAGGTGCCATCACGACATGTTCACGGAGGGCGAACTGGGGTCGTGACAAGTTGGTATCAGAGCTCTAGGTTCATAGGAGTCACGAAACACAGGCCGGTTTATTAAGTCTCACTGATCGGTACGGAGACGTTTGTGCTTATCTACGAGAGGCTATGTAACTGTTTAGGAAAAATCTTCACTTCATTTGATTTCCTTGTCGTGTGATATTTTTGACACCAATCCTAAATTTTCTTCCTTCTATTTCTCACAGATGGTGAGGACACGTGCTACTCGAGATGATCAGACACTCGCGCCCCTTACTGCAACCATTAGAGGCCGGGGCCGAGGTAGAGACCGTGGACGCGCACGTGGTGCAGCCAGAGCACCTGCGCGAGTTACCGCTGAGGTACCGCCAGTAAATCCAACCAGAGTTCAGACACCGGTCACACCTCCAGTTACTACTACTCAGCCCTTCAGGAGACTTTGGCACAGTTTATGAGCATGTACACCACGTTGGCTTAGGCAGGGTTGCTTCCCCTTGTTGCAGCCACATCCCAAGCCGGGGGAGGAGCACATACTCCCGCCGGCCACACTCCTGAGCAGCGAGTGCATGTTGAGAATGTCCCAGAGATTAATCCTATACAGCCTGCAGTACCAGTTCAGCCAGAGGGTGGGTCAGCTGCTTCAGAGGATGACCAGCATAGACTTGAGAGGTTCAAGAAGTATGATCCTCCAGTGTTCAATGGGCTAGTATCAGACGATGTCTTGGTATTTCTAGATGAGTGTCATCGTAGTATTCGTACCATGGGCATAGTGGAGTCCAGCGGGGTTTCTTTCACTACTTTTCAGCTTTGGGGAGCTGCCTATGATTGGTGGCGTGCTTATGAGATAGACAGTCCAGTCAAGGCTACTTCAATACCCTGGACCCAGTTCTCAGACATGTTCATGAGAGAGTTTGTCCCTCAGAGTCTCAGGGATACATGGTGCGCGGAGTTTGAGCATTTGCTCCAGGGTGCTATGACCGTTTCAAAGTATGCTATTCGTTATACCAGAATGGCTAGGCATGCACCAGCCTTGGTTGCCACTATTCGCGAGAAATTTTGTCGGCTTATTGAGGGTCTTATTCCACTTATCAGTCGAGATTTGGAGATGGACATTCCTTATCAGTAGGTAGTGAGCGTTGCTAAGAGGATCGAGGGTATGCTCGCCAGGGAGCGAGAGGAGAGAGAGGCCAAGAGGTCTCGAGAGTCGGGCCACTACTCTGGTGCCCATACTCGAGCAGCAGGTCGTCATGGTAGGGGTTTTGTGGGTCGCCCCGTTCATTCAGCTCTCCCAACAGCCAGCAGCACTCCAGCTCCGCCTATACCTCAAGAGCCATATTATGAACCTCTAGTTTCTAGTGTGCCTCCTACACGGTGTACTTCCAAAGGTCAGTCCAGCAGACCTGGCCCCAGCCAGTCACAACCAACATGTCCTCCAGAGCGTGTTTCGAGTGTGGCGATACACGCCATATGGTTATGGATTGCCCTAGACTTAGTAGGGGTACATCTTCACAGACTGCTCAGCCACAGCGTGCCCTTAAAAATCCTCAGGCCATGATCACAACTCCAGCTACTACCCCACCTGCCCAGCAGGGTAGGGGTAGATGTCGGGGAGATAGAGGTCGCCCTCGAGGGGAGACCAGGCCAGATATTATGCTATTCCTGCCCGTACCGAGGTTGTTACGTCCGATTCTGTTATTACAGGTATTATACTGGTCAGTCACAGAGAGTCATCAGTTCTATTCAATCCCGACTCTACTTATTTAAATGTGTCTTCTTATTTTGCTCAACATCTGGGTGTGCCCCGGGATTCTTTGAGTGCCCCCGTTTATGTTTCTACTCCTGTGGGAGATTCTCTTGTTGTGGGTCGCATTTATCGGTCATGTTTGGTTATTATTCATGGTTTGAGACCAGAGCATACTTATTATTACTCAATATGGTGGATTTTGATATTATCTTGGGCATGGACTAGTTGTCGCCCCATTATGCTAGTCTTGATTGTCATGCCAAGACCGTGACGCTGGCTATGCAAGGAATTCTGCGTGTTGAGTGGAGTGGTACTTTAGATCACACTCCCAATAGAGTTATCTCTTTTCTTAAAGCTCAGCGTATGATTGAGAAGGGGTGTTCCGCTTACTTAGCTTATGTGAGAGATTTCAGTGTTGATACCTCTTTTGTTAATTCAGTCCCAGTGGTACAGGATTATCCCGATGTGTTTCCAACTGATCTTTCGGGCATGCCGCCCGATAGGGACATTAATTTTGGCATTGATTTGCTGCCGGGCACTCAGCCCATTTCTATTCCTTCGTACCGTATGGCTCCTCCTGAATTGAAAGAGTTGAAGGATCAGTTACATGAATTGCTCGATAGGGGTTTTATTCGACCCAGTGTTTCACCTTGGGGTGCTCCTGTCTTGTTTGTGAAGAAAAAGGATGGTTCTATGCGTATGTGTATTGATTATCGCCAGTTGAATAAGGCTACAGTGAAGAACCGTTATCCTTTGCCTCGTATTGAGGATCTATTTGACCAGCTTCAGGGTGCACGAGTATTTTCTAAGATTGATCTGCACTCAGGTTACCATCAGTTAAAGATTTGGGAGCCAGATATCACGAAGACTGCTTTTAGGACTCGCTATGGTCATTATGAGTTTCTTGTTATGTCATTTGGGCTGACCAATGCCCCAACAGCTTTTATGCATTTGATGCACAGTGTGTTCAGGACATATCTCGACTCGTTCGTGGTTGTTTTCATAGATGATATTCTTGTATACTCCCGGAGTCGGGAAGATCATGAGCAGCACCTGAGGACAGTGCTTCAGACTTTGAGAGAGAAGAAATTATATGCAAAGTTCATAAAATGTGAGTTCTGGTTGGATTATGTGGCATTCCTAGGCCACGTGGTATCGAGTGAGGACATTCGGGTGGATCCAAAGAAGATAGAGGCAGTGCATAGTTGGCCTAGACGCTCCTCAGCTATAGAGATTCGCAGTTTCCTTGGCTTGGCAGGTTACTACTGTCGTTTTGTGGAGGGGTTTTCATCGATTGCAGCCCCTATGACTAGATTGACCCAGAAGGGTGCTCCATTTCAGTGGACAGAGGAGTGCGAGGCGAGCTTTCAGAAGCTCAAGACAACTTTGACTACGGCCCCAATTTTGATATTGCCTACTGGTTCAGGGTCTTATACAGTTTATCGTGATGCCTCGTGAGCTGGCCTTGGAGCGGTGTTGATGCAGGATGGTAGGGTGATTGCATACGTGTCCAGATAGTTGAAGATACATGAAAAGAATTACCCTGTCCATGGCCTTGAGTTAGCTGCTATTGTTCACGCCTTGAAAATCTGGTGTTATTATTTGTAAGGTGTGCCTTGTGAGATTTATACTGACCATCGGAGTTTGCAGCACTTGTTCAAGCAAAAAGGATCTAAACTTGTGCCAGAGGAGGTGGCTAGAGTTGCTGAAAGATTATGATATCACTATTTTGTATCACCCGAGCAAGGACAATGTGGTAGCTGATGCCTTGAGTTACCGGGCAGAGAGTTTGGGGAGTTTAGCATATTTACCAGCTTCAGAGAGGCCTATGGCGATGGATGTTCAGGCCTTAGCCAGTCAGTTCGTGAGATTGGATCTTTCGGAGCCCAGTCGGGTCCTAGCTTGCGTTGTTTCTTGGTCTTCTTTATTCGACTGTATCAGGGAACGACAATATGATGATCCTCATTTACTTGTCCTTAAGGACACAGTTCAGCATGGCGATTCCAGAGATGTGACTATTGGAGATGACAGGGTATTGAGGATGCAGGGTCAAATTTGTGTGCCCAATGTTGATGAGCTTCGAGATTTGATTCTAGCAGAGGCCCATAGTTCACGGTATTCCATCTATCCTGGTGCCACGAAGATGTATCAGGATTTGAGGCAGCACTACTGGTGGAGGCGGATGAAGAAGGATATAGTTGGATATGTAGCCAGATGCCTCAACTGTCTGCAGGTGAAGTATGAGCACCAGAGGCCAGGTGGGTTGCTTCAACAGATAGAGATTCCGAAGTGGAAATGGGAGCGTATCACCATGGACTTTGTATCTAGACTCCCACGGACCTTGAGAAAGTTTGATGCCATTTGGGTCATTGTGGATCAGCTAACCAAGTCCGCTTATTTTATCCCTGTGTGTACTACTTATTCCTCGGAGCGGTTGGCGGAGATTTATATCCGGGAGATTTTCCGTCTGCATGATATTCCAGTTTCTATTATTTTAGATAGGGGTACTCAGTTCACATCACGGTTTTGGAGAGCTGTTCAACAGAAGTTGGGTACTCGGGTGACGATTAGCACAACATTTCACCCCCAGATGGACGGACAGTCCGAACGCACTATTCAGATTCTTAAGGATATGCTTCGTGTGTGTGTGATTGAGTTTGGAGGATCTTGGGATCAGTTCTTGCCATTGCCTGAGTTTGCTTACAACAACAATTATCAGTCAAACATTCAGATGGCGCTGTATGAGGCTCTATATGGTAGGAGGTGCAGATCTCCGGTGGGTTGGTTTCAATCGGGTGAGGCTAGATTGTTGGGTACATATTTGGTTCAGGATGCGTTGGAGACGGTTAAGGTGATCCAGGATAGACTCCGTATAGCCTAGTCCAGACAGAAGAGCTACGCAGACAGGAAGGTTCGTGATGTCTCATATATGGTCGGAGAGCGGGTTCTGCTTCGGGTTTCGCCTATGAAGGGCATTATAAGATTTGGGATGAAAGGTAAGTCGAGTCCGAGGTTTATTGGCCCTTTTGAGATATTTAAGTATGTTGGAGAAGTTGCTTTTGAGCTTGCCCTACCTCCCAACTTAGCAGGAGTTCATCTGGTATTTCATGTTTCGATGCTCCGGATATATCACGGTGACCCGTCGCACGTATTAGATTTCATATCAGTCTAGTTAGACAAGGAGTTAACTTATGTTGAGGAACCAATGGCTATACTGGATAGACAGATCAAAAAGTTGAGATCGAAGAACATTGCTTCAGTAAAGGTTCAGTGGCGGGGTTAGCCAGCCAAGGAGGCGACTTGGGAGACTGAGCAGGATATGCGCAGCCAGTACCCTCATCTTTTCACTACTTCAGGTATGTCCTTTATGCTCGTTCAAGGACGAACGAATGTTTAAGTGTGAGAGGATGTAACGACCCGACTGGTTGTTTTTAGAATTTATGCCCCGATCCCCTATTTACTATTTTCCCCAAGTTCATTTCTGCTATTTTGGTTTGCCAGGATGTTCGGTGTTGAGTTTCAGAGAGTTTTGGGACACTTAGTCCCTAAATGAAAGTTTAAGTGTTGGAAAGTGGTCCGTAGTCGGAACAGTGTGAAGACGGCCTCAGAATAGAAATCTGATGATTCCTTTAGCTCCGTTATGTGATTTCGGGGTTAGGAGTATGACCATAAGTAATTTTGGAGTTTCGATGTAGAATTAGGCTTGAATTGGCAAAGTTAGTATTTTGGCAATTTTCGGATGATAGGCGAGATTTTGATCCGAGAGTCGGAATGGAATTCCGAGAGTTGATGTAGCTTCGTTAGGTGATTTGGATATGTGTGCAAAATTTTAGGTCATTCGGACGAGGTTTGGTTGGGTTTTTGATTGAATGCGTGTTTTGGAAGTTTTTAGAAGATCTTAGGCTTGAATTTGATGTAATTTGATGGTTTTGGCATTGTTTGAGGCGATTTGATGATTGGAGCAAGTTGGTATAATGTTTTGGGAGGTGTTGGTATTTTTGGTTGAGGTCCCGGGGGCCTCGGGTGTGTTTCGGATGCTTAACGGGGCATTTTCGGATTTAAAAATGTTGCAGCAGCAAAGCTTCTGGTATTCTCGCTTCTGCAGCTTGGGAACCGTAGAAACGGCTTGGAAGCTGCATAAGCGGAGTCACAGAAGCGACATGGGCACCTCAGAAGCGGAAGATGGGCTTCCCTCTATTTTTTGCAGAAGCGGACGAGTTTTCGTAGAAGCGATCTCACACTTGCGATATTTCCATCGCAGAAGCGGTCCCTGGCCTGGTCAACGGAGACTGCAGAAGTGGTCTTATAACCGCAGAAGCGGTTAAATGACCGCAGAAGTGGAAAACGTGCCTAGGCAGAAGGTTAAGTTCTGAAAATGGGACTCCGTTCCCATTTTCCACTTTTGACAATTTGGAGCTCGGTTAAGGCGATTTCTCAAGATATTTTCAGAGAGGACAACAGGGTAAGTGTTCTTAACTTAATTTTGATTATATAACTCGAATCTATTACAAGTTTTGGCATTTAATCTGTGAATTTTGTTGGAAATGTTTAGAAAACCCTCTTGGATAGAATCATGGATTTGAGGGTTGAAATATTATGAGATTTGGATAATTTTGGTATGGTTAGACTCGTAAGAGTGCGAGGTTTCTGGAAGTATAAATCTTACCCGATTTCGAGACGTGGGCCCGAGGGGCATTTTGGCCATTTTACATAATTTCGTGTATTAGCTTAGAATTTAATTGTATAATCAATTACTTGAATTATTATTTACAGTATGCAATTTTATTGAATATATTTGAACCATTTGGAGTCGGATACTCGTGGCAAAAATGTGGTTTCAGGTTGACTTGCACTTGTTCGAGGTAAATGACTTGTCTAACCTTGTGTGGAGGACCTTTCCCCTTAGGATGTGATATTTGGTAATTGAATGCCTTGTACGTGATGTGACGAGCGTGTACTTGAGCTAATTGTTGAAAATCCAAATTTTTACTTAAAAATATTTGAACTGAGTTTCTTTCGTACTTGCTTTATTCTACCTGCCGTTATATTCTGTGCTAGTCTAGAAAATCATGTTTAGTTGATCCAAATAGCCTACTTGCTTAATTTGCCTTAATTGCATTACGTGGAGCATGCTAGGTTAGAATTATCTGTGGCTTGTATAGTTGTACTTCATTTCTGAATGTTCTCTGATTTTGGACGCGCATTTACATTGGGACTGTGGATGTGGGATTCCGGTAGCTCCCCCTTGTTTGTTTACTTTGGGTCTACGGGTTAGATTCTCGGAGATCCTCCTGCACATTTACTTTGGGACTACGGGTTAGATTCCCGGGAGATCCCCCTGCACATTGATAGTTGGACTACAGGACGGCATCTCGGGAGATCTTTCAGATATATTCATACGGTGGACTACTGGACGGTATCCCGGGAGCTCCTAGGATAGATGGATAAAATGGACTACAGGACGGTATCCTGGGAGATCCTCATTATTGGTGTTGGTATTGAGCTGTTTACTCTGTGTTATCTTATTTTCTGCGTATTAATTGTTGTTTGTGTAATCTGATTTACTCAATAGTTGAATCTCATTATTTCTATTTATTTCATACTATTGTCAACCTTATTAATTTATTTTATCGCAGTATGGCCCTGACCTTCCTCGTCACTACCCAACCGAGGTTAGGCTTGGCACTTACTGAGTTGAGCTGTGGTGTACTCATGCCCTTTCTGCGCATGTTTTTCATGTGCAGCTCCAGGTACCTCCACTCAGGCGTACTATCCTCACGGAGGAGAGATCTAGCAGAGACTTTGAGGTATATCTGTCACGTCTGGATACTAGAAGTCTCTATCTTATTCCAGCTTTAGTATATGACTTTCCTTTCTTTCGGTTGTGTAGACATTCTGGAGTTAGAGCAGTGTATTTCCTTTCTATTAGCCTGTTTTTCCTGTGAGTTTTCGGGTTTTGGGAGTTTGTTTTGGATTTTGTGATATGGGTTGTATTATGCCAAGTGACACTTATATACATTAAATTTTCAATTGTTTGCTTCCGCAAGTTAGTTTGTTTTCCGCAAGTGGTATAAATTCCGCATTGTTAGTCTTACCTAGTTATAGGGACTAGGTGCCATCACGACATGTTCACGGAGGGCGAACTAGGGTCGTGACATTCATAAGAACTCATACTCCTCTCCCTAAATTATGTATAACATTGTTATATTTCTTCAAAGTTATTTAGATTTATGTGTGTGAACACATGCTCAAAGACTATTATGGTGCAATTTCTTTTGGGTGCACCATTACAAGTAAAATTGGTAGTTCAAATCCCAATTTGGACGGTCTTGCTTTCGGAACGAAGTATATAGATATATATGTAAAAATTACTAAAATTTAAAAAAGAATATTAATATTGAACCTATAATTTTGAAAAAGATAATGGGCCATGGTAAGAAACTAAAGTTAAACCAGTCAAATATTAATTCTAGATCCACATTTTCACAATAGTGCATTCATACTCCTGAAACATAGGATATGCCTCTTGTATATGTATAAAATATAGAACCTAGACGTTAGTACTTAAGGTCATCATTCTAAAATTCAAAACTCATAGATTGAAATCCTGGAACCACCTCTGGTTATTTGAACTTTTCAAAAAATTTATCGGAGTCGTACGAAACTTTCAATAATGCACTACTATTGAAGGATCTGACCTGCATTTGATATAATTTTTGAAGAGTCTGAACAACATAGGTGTGACGACCCAAAGGGTCATCACCGTATTTCTCACTTTTTTCGCGCTTCTGAGGCCTTGAAACCTCGCTTGTGGTTACCTCGATTTGCGTGAATTGTCCGGGCACAAAGACGAAAAGTTTTTATGTTAAAATATGAGAATTATGTGAAAAATTTGAAGAATTTTGATATTAATATTAATATAGTTGACTTTGGTCAACATTTTGGGTAAACGGATTCGGACCCACGATGTGACGGTCCCGGGAGGTCCGTAGAAAAATATGAGACTCCAGCATGTGGCCGGAGTCGAAATTCGAGATCCAGAACCCGAGTAAAAGAATTTTTCTGTTAAATTATTTTTTGAAATTATTAAGGAAAAATGGAAATGAAAATGAGTTAGAAAATATAGGTATCGGGCTCGTATTTTGGTTCCCACGACCGGTACATGTCTTAAATATGCGTTAAGCGCTTTCTGTGAAATTTGGTCAAAATCGGACGTCGTTTGATGTGTTTCGGACCTAAATATCTAAAGTTAGAGGTTGATGAACTTTGAAATGAAAATCATGAGTTTTGGGGTCTAATTATTTGGTTTTGATGTTATTTTGGCGATTTGATCGCTCGACTAAGTTCGTAGGATGATATTGAGTTAGTGTGTGTGTTTGGTTGGGAGCCCCAAGGGTTCGGGAGTGATTTGGAGGTGGTTCAGGATGTTTTTAGCCTTAGGAAGTTGGCAGAATTGCTGCAATTTTTACACAGTCATTTTCCTCTATGCGATCGCATAAGTGTGTCTGCGATCGCGTAGAGTCTTTTTGGAGCCGCCCCATTTTGTTCTATGCGGTCGCGTTATAGCCCATGCGATCACGTACCCTTGTAAACCCATTCTATGTGATCACGTTCCCCTTTCTGCGATCGCAATGCACAGAAGCCAGCCCCCTCCCATTTCTTCTATGCAGTCGCATCCTCAGGTATGCGATCGCATCCTCAGGTATGCAATCGTAGTGACCAACCTGCAGTACCCCATGCGATCGCATCCCTTTTCCCGCGATCGCATAGGGCAATTTCGCCCAGTGATTTTTTTAAAAGCTTAAAAACAGAAACAGAACTCGGGATTTAGCCATTTCTTCACACGAGCTCCTCCCTTAAACACTCCATAGGTGATTTTCTAGCTTCTCTTCCTCCATAACTCTTTGGGTAAGTATTCCTAACTTCTGTATCTCCTAATTCTTTCATCTAAACATTAATTTCCTAGCCCTAAATCATGAATTCAAGGTAGAAAATGGGGGTTTTGGGTAGAACTAGGGCTTTGGGAATTTTGGGTGATTCAACCTCAATTTGGGGTCGAATCTTGAAAAGAATTGCATATTTGAACTCGTGGGTTTATGGGTGATTGGATTTTGGTCCGAGCCTCGAGTTTGGACCATGTGGGCCCGATGTCGGATTTTGGTATTTTTGGAAGAATGATAGGAAATTCATTTTTAGGCTATGGGATTATGTTGTTGAGCCTCAATTGATATTGAATTAATTATGACTAGATATCATTGTTTCGGAGTCGGATTTTAGAGGAAAGATGGTATCAGAGAGTTGATTGCTATTTTTTGGAACGAGGTAAGGGTTTGATCTAACTTTGGATTGAGGGAATAGAATTAGAGTATCATAAATTACTATTTGCTAAATGATCGAGTTCGGTGTATAGGCATGGTGACGAGTATCTATACACCGGAGTCTAGCATGACCGTGAGTCTTTGTTTGTACTCATTTTTGATATATTTTGGAACTCTTCTAAGTTAAATAATGATTTTTACATAGTGTGAAGAGTTTGAGGATAAACTATGAAATGTTAATACTGTCACACCTCTTTTTTACGTGGCTTACACCCCGTGAAGGGTATAATAAAAAGAGTTTTTCCAATTAAAGGACGGTCGGAACGGGATTAGTTATTTAAAAATTTCAGAGTCGCCACTTGAGAATATAATGGTGTCTCAAGTCACCGAATTAATCCCGAACCGAGGAA